>CABFOW010001306.1:93524-129460 GCA_902141385.1 Timema californicum | reverse complement strand
TAGCACCGCGTCTTACTACCCGTTCAGGTTATACGCACTTACGCTAATGTGTAATGGTAGGGTGATTGTGAGATGAAATGAAGGACCTACAGTTTAACGTGGAATCCGAACCACGGTGGAGGCCTGGCATTCCCCACATTCACAAGATGTCTTGTACACAGATAGACAGATAGACAAACGGCGGTTCAGGGGTTAATGAAACATCTATATCTATGAAAGTATGGAACTCAAATTTTTTTTTCGATGATCACAATGGAGAGAGAGAACGAGAGTAAAAGAGTTTATATAAACAGTAAAAAGAAATACTGGCCTCATTCCCTTCCATCCCAACTTAAGGAAGGTAAATATGCGTTAGAAAAGGGGAAGTATCCCCGTCCTTTTTATTTTTCGGAATATAGTGGGCATGTGGCCAGTCATTATCTGAAGGTAAACCCTCCGCATTGTCTTCGCGTGTTCAACACTCATCACCACGGTCTGCTGGTAATAATCATAGGGACAAGATAACACACACACACACACACATTTTATTCTCTCCTGTTTTCTGTCGGCTAGGCGCGTGCGCAGATTTACATAGTCAGTCGTTATCATGTGGAGGTATCTCTCACCCAGAAATACCGGGACGATATACTCCGTGTAATTTCATAGTCCGAAAAGAGAGAGAAAGACATAGATAAACAGAGATAGAAATAATGTTTGGGGCATCTTTTTTACTTTCTGAATTTCATTTATTTGGGATATTTAACGTACACTTTATGAACGAAATGATTATATCAGCACATGAAATATAAACTAACTTCAATATAGAACAGACACCACATCCACCCCGCAACCCCGGTCGTTAATTCATCACGGTAAAAGGGTAAACCTACATTTCATCGATGATAAATTTTTCGGCCATGGCAGGAATCAAGCCCGTAACTCAAAAGTTTAGTAAACAAACATAATTTCTGGCCATTAATTTATCACGGTAAAAGGGTAAAACCTACATTTCATCGATGATAAATTTTTCAACCATGGCAGGAATCAAGCCCGTGACTCCAAGTTTAGTAAACAAACATAATATCGACTGAACCAGGATATCTGGCTACTTTCTGTAAGAATAAAGTAAGTATTTTAATCTATAATAATAAAAGGGAGTGTTTGTCTGTGTGTTTGTTTGTTTGTATGTGATGCCCAGCCAAATCTACGGCACGCAGAGATATGAAATTTTCAACATGGGTGGATGGAAGGGGGTCCAAATGCATCTCGAAGCCATATTTCTAAATTTTTAATCAGCTTTTTAACTAGTCCATTTTTTTTAAATGTTAAAGAAAATATTGTTAATCTGGTTTAGAATTACGTTTCAGAGATAACTCTGATAAAAATATGCCGCACCCTCGTCGCGAAAAACATTGTACGAAATCGACAGTAATTCTAAAACATTTATTTGTGTGTGGGCGGGAGGAGTGGAGGGGGTTTATATAATTCTTATACCACAGTGGGTCGCGGAAAACGCCGTGTGGTATTGCTAGTTGTTAATATTTCAGACCCCTAATGTATGATATATCGTTTATATGCATGCGTTCTCAAACTAAAAAATAATAATACAAGACGTGTCTAACAACTTGGTATGTCTGTACCTTTGGATATCTGCAACCGAGGTTACAGACAAAACAGTTTGATTGATTGATTGTTATATACGCACGCCTTGAGTGATAATAACTATTTTTAATTTTAGTTCCAACCCACTTCAGTGGCCGAGTGGTCTAAGGCGTCCCGCTCGTGTTATACTGCCTTCTGATAAGGGGATAGGCCCATCCAGGTTTGAATCCCATTCAGGTTTACTGAGGGTGGTTTTTCATGAATGGTTTCTCACTTTCCTTTCACGCCAAAAGGGGAAGATTACCTCTAAAATATTCCTTTTCTCATCCTTAATCCAATAAAGTAATTATCAAATATTCTTATATCCTAAACAGGTAATAAGACACGATGATATAACCAATTTTACCTAAAATGACTGATTTTTGAAAATTCTAGATTTTTCAAAGATTTATTCAAAGATGTTGCTGAAATTGATTCTTTGGAGCGTATTTTATATTGTAAATAACATTTTGTACAACATTTTCAGAAAAAGCTTGACTCAAGGGTATTTTACCATTGAGGGAATTTGAACAAACCAAAATATTTCAATAATGTTTCAAACAATTTTGTACAAAATGGTAAAATGAAAAGTGTTTAACATGAATAAGAATGTGTTTACTTGAATATAGAATAGTAATATTTTTATATTTTAGCAAAACATTTACAAAAATATTACACAAAAATTGTATTCAAAATTTGTATCTGAAGAGGGCTTCTGTTCACATTATTATCAAAATAATATTATATGGTATCTTACTGATATTAGGATTGAAAAAAAGTATAATTACAAAATATATATAGAATAGATAGAATGTATGATTACGCAGTAACATTTTTTAAATTTTATTTTAGATCGTATGGACTATAGCAAATTTTAATGAAGATAATAGGATAGTGATGAGTTAAACTATGAATAAATGTACCCATGATTGCGTGAAAGGAGCGAGATAAGCTAAATAACATAAAATAACTTCCTCAGTACATCCAGTCGAGATTCAAACTTGGATCTCACCGTAACCAGACACCATAAGCGTAGTATTTAGACCACCTCATGGTACTTTTAGAATTGATAAATACCAGTATATACTAGGCACATTGACAAAGGAGTCAGCCTCATCTTGTATGGTTTGCCGCTGATGGAAGGGGTCAGAATTCGAATCACAGCTGTATGTAATGATGTGATTTCACCTAAACAGTTCTCTAACTCTCCTTCCATTCAAAATAAGTCTTGAATCCCCTCTATATTCAAATTCCTTGTTTTTACCTCACTATAAGTGCTTTAGGATTATTTTTACTACTACTACTACTGCTGCTAATATTACTATTTAACGCTAACCTTCCTAACCAACTAATCACACAATAAACGATCTACCAGCTTCATTGGACATACATCCAGTCGAGATTCAAACTTGGACCTCACCGTAACCAGACACCATAAGCGTAATATTTAGACCACCTCATGGTACTTTTAAAATTGATAAATACCAGCATATACTAGGCACATTGACAAAGGAGTCAGCCTCATCTTGTCTGGTTTGCCACTGATAGAAGGGGTCAGAATTCGAATCACAGCTGTATGTACTGATGTGATTTTACCTAAACAGTTCTCTCACTCTCCTTCCATTCAAAATAAGTCTTGAATCCCCTCTAGATTCAAATTCCTTGTTATTACCTCACTATAAGGGCATTAGGATTATTTTTACTACCACTGCTGCTAATATTACTATTTAACGCTAACCTTCCTAACCAACTAATCACACAATAAACGATCTACCAGCTTCATTGGACACATGATCAAAGATTTTACTCTCGCAATAGATTGTAATACCAATTATGGCTATATCTGGGTTCAAATCCCAGTCGAATATATTGAGTTTTTTTTTCAGAACGGTTTTACACTATCCCTCCATGTAATTGCGGGTACGCCTCCTTCAAAAACAACCTTAATAATCCTTATCCCATTTTGCTTTATAAGTAGGTCTACATAGGTTTATAATCCGAATGGGTATTAAGTCGTGGTGCTAAAAAATATAGTAAAAAATACTTACAAACTAACAGAGTTTAAGAAGGGATAAGTACAGCACATAGGTTTCCAGACGTAATCAATACATCATTGCGAGATAAAAGTTCCATTCAGTCTTCCACCCTAGTATACTGGGTGGGTTTCGAGCTAAACTTCCCCTTCAACAGCCAACAAACAAAAAGCGAGTCAAAGTCTTAGTTCATAAGTTCATCGGAAATATATATAATAATATTTTCGAGTGCATCCAGCAATTCACAGGCTACAAAAAACGTATGTTTGCTCTTTATACATTGCGATCCAAACTATAAGCAGTTGACGACCGACATTTTATTTTATTGTGAATTAACAGATTTTATACTAATATCAAAATTGATGTATTCAAATTGTTGTATTGTATCTTTAAACAAATCAAAACAAAACATGAACAGCACACGCGTTTTCCATTTTAAAAGTATTTCAAATCGTTTCCTAAACGTAGGTGCAGATTTTTGCTATTTTATCACTTTGTAGGTTCATGTTCAGTGATTGAGTTGGTTAAGTGAGGCGCATGCGCACTGACGCTGATTGAGTCTGTTGGACTAGCCATATATTGAGATGGTTGGTTTTAAAGTTAAATTGGCTCTCTCAAGCTATTGTTATTGTACGGAAAAAAGAAATCCGAATTTATTTCAAGTTGTGCCGAGAGAACTATAGTAGTGAGACTTAAATATTGTGTTTTGTTAAGAGCGCATCATGTAATTATGTGTTTTACTTGTTTTTGTTTCTTAGCATTAGTGCAAATCCACAATAACGTACTATAATGTTCAACAACCATTGGGTGTGTTTTCTTAAATGTCTAATCCAGTTTCAACGTGTAAATTTATTTTGGTATCACTAGGAAATCACTTTATTATAAAATTTATTTCAAATTATTCGTTCTAAAGTTCTTTTCAAACGTAGTTCTCGTCTTTTGATTAATTTTGAAGCTTTTTTCCCTTAAGTATTTTTTTAAAATGGAGTTATTTTTGGGAAATATCGAGTTCTTAATTCATTCTTAAAGGTATTTCCTAGTGAATCCATATTTTATAGACACCCTGTTAGGGTATTACTATAAATTACCATTATTTTTGACATATATTTTCTCTTTAATTTTTCTTTTTTTTTCTGTTTTGTTCCACGAATTTAATGAAGACCATGCAATTGGCGAACTATTGTTTCACTGAATGAGGTTTTTAATTTAATCTCTACTAACATATCTATGTGACGTCATCCACAAGCTTCATTGTTTACCGAATGAGCCAATGTAGTTGTGTGATTTCTGATTAAATCAATACTACTATTCCCACCAATGGTGTATTTGCGGTAAAATCAGACGTGTTTTCTAGATTTATAGCACCGATACTAAGAGGATAGAAAGGGAATATTCGGAATCAATCAAAATTTGGAACTGAAATAATAATTGTTATAATTACATCCATCGTAGCTCTATTTATCTCAATCAGATTTTAACACAAATAAAATACTTATATTTTGAAATAGAATTGTATTCTAGGGAATAAACCTTTCCCAAATGTCACAGATCAAATAAATTAAAATTGCATAATATAATAACTTTAGTAATAATTTGTTTACCCAAAATTACATCAATTGGCAGTAAATTATTTACATAGGAAAATTAAATGTAACCTAATTTTAGTACAACCAATCTCTAATTTTTAATTGAAAATTTATCATTATTATTACAGTATTATCCTAAGTATATTACATTTAAATATTTCTTCTAAATAATTAGATCTAGGTTGTTTTGGGTTAAGTGCTCGTCTCAGGACTCGATGCTCGCGGGTTTAAACCCAGCTGGGGTCAACGGATTTTCTTGAGTGATAATAATCCGTAGCACAACTTTCTTTCGAGGAGAAGTAAAGTTTTCACTCTCAAGTTTATTGTGGCAAGTAAAAGAGCTGTTTGAAAAAAGCTTTCCTTGATAAATTGGTATGCACTTTTGATCTCGCTCATAGGAAATCTCATGTGCTAATATAATCAGTTGTCTCAAAAAGTGCCCGTTAAATTCCTCAAATAAATAAAAATAAAATAATTATTAATTCCAAACATATTAGAATGAAATAACATAAATTTTAATTCATTCAGATTATCTTATCAAATTAAAATAAGATTATATTTTTACAAACTTTAAATTAAATGACTTATATCAGTGGTTCTCAAATTGGGAGACACTCGTAAGTGAAAAAAAATGTGTGAATAACGAAAGGATCAACTAGGACTCAAATACATTTTGTATTTCAATACTTTTTCCTAAGTAAGCTAACTTTTTATTTCAGTATTTGTGAAACTGTCTACCAGATTTATAATTACTCGTCTATTGGGTGAATAGCCAAAAACTAAAACGCTCTACAAAACAAACATGTATATTTTCAAAGCCGCAACCCTTGCATTATTCCCCCATCTATCATGTAAATCTCAGCTACCTTTGAGGCCATGTATAAATCCACCAAATTTTCAACTCTGACTCTTATGAAATCCAAATAGCGTTCTTTACTTGAAGTGGAAAGCGAGTTTGGTTGTGCTATGTCAAACATCAAACACTATATTCAAAATTTGATGAAAATAATACAGTGCCAACCATCATTTTAATTTTCAGGTTTTTTAAAAAATATTATGCTGCCAGTTCTACATTGATTTTTGTATAAAATATCGAAGTGGATAGAAAACACACATTTTTAAGAAAAACTGGTATGGTAGGGGGTGAGGGGTATGATTTTTTGATGATAACTCAAGGGAGCACGTCAGCTGAAAAAGGCTTAATTGAAAAGGTAATAATTTCCTTATTATCAAATTTTGTCCCCTTAGCTAAGTCGGTATCACATCCATCTAATGATCTATGGTTCCTTGGCTCCATTCCTGGTATGGACGAAAGATTGATTATTAGATAATTTGGGGATTCTACTTTCACAGTTGATGTGTTAACGACAATGGGATTGTCTGTTATGTAAGTTTAAGAATAAGCTTGTGCTTATGTATTCATTTGGTATAGAAATTATACTTTAAATACTCGAAATAAACATTTAATAAAATAAAATATTAATTTAATAATACAATCAGTTTGGTTTGTGAAAGATATTAAATAATATTTACATCCACACCAGTGGGCATGCGGTCTATGTATCTAGATCATTCAATCTGGTTTGGAGAGGAAGAGGATGCTAGGGCTGAAATCCCGGATAAATGATGTGAGTTAGTTCATCCTATTTAGTTTTCCAATCCTCTCTCATTAATAGAAGAACATTTTCTCTAAATTTAAACTTCCTCATCCCTAGTAAATAATTATTTTAATATGCCTACGTTTGACCCGAAAAGTAAGGGAGACAAACTGAATAAGAGATAAATATTCTTTATTTATTTAGCTGATAATATCACTTTACGTTTGTAATTTTATTTAAATCCATTTAAAAACTACATCAGGACACGGATACAAACCCCTAGGACATTTGGCGAATTCTATATCACTAACCTATGCAGGATTCGTCTCGTATTCACAGTCATTCTTCACTCTTGGTTTAAGGCCGAGTCTGTGATGGTCGCGTGAATATTAAGTGATATATAAATGACCTACCAATAATATCGTGAGCTATCAGATACCACAGCTATCTGCGACTCTTAAGGGCTGTTACCTGCAAGCATAGTATACAAGATTGTCATTTTTAAAGCGAGATTCCAATGAATATCAATATATAGGCTGCAAATCATCGTAATTACGGCACAGTGCATACCACAATTCATTTAATTTAGTGGGTAATCTGGTGGTATAAGGGTAGGGTAGTGTGTTAAATCTCCGTGATGGGGGTCCGGGGTTCAATCCTTGGTCCCGGCACAGATTTATCTGATTACCAAACCCTTCCTTCACCTCTGAAAAGACGTATATTAATCACAACTTGTGAATGTGTGGAATGCCAGGCCTCCCCCGTGGTTCGGATTCCACATTAAACTGTAGGTACTCCATTTAATCTCACAATCACGCTAACATTACACATTAGCGTAAGTGCGTAAACTCCGAACGGTCAGTAAGACACTGTTATGATAATAATAACAATAAATGTATTCGAAGAATTATACATGTTATTTGTTATGCTATTTAAAAAATTAATTAATATTTTACCTGTTTTGGTGACTGTGTGGTCTATAGAACTACTCTCGCAAAATACTAGACTGCCAATGTTGGAGAGATCGTAGTTTGATCTCAGTCGGGTGTAATGAGTGTGGTGGTTTTCCCTATAGGATTTCCCACTTTCGAAGCAAATGTGGTTAAATATCCTCTAAATTCAACCTTACTCTTCCTTGAAACATTAGCTTAATTATTACATAATTCTTTAACCCGAGTAGGCAGTAAGATTCGGTTTTTAAAATATATATATATATATATATATGTATTAAATTATAAATATTTTCATAAAATAATATTAAATGCATACATTAATATATAGTGGACAGGTGTCGTTTTAAATAATCTTCTCACTGAGATTATCTACGTGAATAATATTGACATATCAATTTATCCATCCAATTCCACAGACATCTAGTTAATAATGGGTTACTGGTCAACACAGATATCGAATACAAGCTCCATTGACTAGGAATAATGGTGACAGGTCACCGAACGTAGTGAAACAAAGTGTAACTAATTGTATACATGTTCTATATGCACTTAGCAATGTGCATTATTGCAGGTGGAGGAATGAAAAAATATAATATTTTGTTTGTTATAATATTAATATGAGAATTATTATTTTGTTTAAATTACTTTTCCACTGGTTTAATATAGTTTGTGTTGTATATTTGTGATTTTCATATAGATTATAATAATTATATATACACTATATTAACACTTTTATTACTGCCCCTATGGTATAAAAGTCTTAAGCTTTGCCCAGACTATCGAGCCGAACCTTGAAATAAGCCCCAAACAATGCACAAATTACTTTTTTTTAAAGAGCAATCATTGAACTTTCTTCGGCGAGTGCTGGAATGTAAATTTGAGGAATATTTATTGCAGTATAGTTTGTTAGAATGAAAAGTACTACGAACGTTACAACCTAGATTATAATATATAATTATTAAGTATCTAATCAAGGATTATACTTCACTTAGTTCGTTTTTACGAAATAAATATGATCCTGGTTATTTAACTTAGCATTTAATTAGTAAAAAAATATGTTTAAATAGTTATCTTTTATATATTTAATTACGCTAGTTAAATTTAAAATGCAAATATCCACAATGCGGGGTAAGTGAACTTTATCTTACTTTATATTTGACAGGAAAGTCGGAACTTTAATTAAGTCATAATGTATTTAAGGTTATTTCATAGTTAATCAATCTCACTTCACGTCAATAAGAGTATATTGTCTCTAAATTTTTATCTTACCTACCTACAGACCAGTGATCGCAAAACTTTTCTGACCAGTGTGCGACTTTAAGACTAGCTGAATTTGAATATAGCCTAGTGTGTCATTTCTTATTTACGTTTATTAATGAGTATTTAAAAATCAAATCGTGATGAATCTTATCAAATACCTGCATTTTAAATAAGAAAAAATCATTACATGGTCAAAGTGAGTATCTTAGAAAATATTAATTTCAATAACGTAAAGTATAGACATTGAAAGAAACACTTTCAGTTTAAAAAAAAAATGCATTAACATTTATATATTATGCTAAAATAAGAAACTTACATAAACTTTTCCAAATTAGTTTGAGACATGTGGTATTTTTATAGCCAAAATATTTATTTTCGGTTCATAGTTTTCTTCAGTAGCACTACAAGATGTACCAAAGTACGAGCTAAGATGAATTATAAGAGTTGAAACCACTAAATTCATTGTGAAATTACAATAAAGGACATGGCTGTCAACATATTATTGACGTAAGAAAACTACAAAACGTCGGGAATGTTTTTACGGAGTGTTTATTTTTTCCATTTCGGGATGCTACCCATTTCATGTTCGTATGTCACTCAATGACACGCATGCCATAGACTTACCATCACTGCTATATACTAATAACATAATTAAATCTAAATATCTTGAACGGAGTTTAAGACGCGGAAGAGAGTAAAAAACACCAATTTTTAACATATTTTTAAATAAAAACTAAGCCAAGCTACTGAGAAGTACATTTAATTCTAACAATTTTTAAATACTCCTACAAGAGATTTCTCATAGGCTTAAAAGAACCAAACCCACGTCAGTGGTTGAAGGGTTTAAAACGTTACACCCATGTTAGACTGGTCTGATTATGAAGGTGAGATAAGTGTCAATTCCTGGCCTGGTGTACTGAAGGTTATTTCTAATAACTGATCCCCCACTCTACTTCCACGCAGATGTAGGTATATTCGATTTAAAATGCTTCCCTCCTCATCTCTGGCGTACTATAGTAATTATATAAGTTTATTTTCCTGGACAGGTAGTAAGATGAGGTGATAAAAGAATATAATATATAACCAACTCCATTGAAATAAATTGACGAGGTCAAGTGGACATACTAAAATAGGAACGTACTGTAAATAACATGCGCTGCCTATCTCTTTACCTGTCGGTAACTGTCTCCGGCGCCACGGAAACTACCGAGTCGACACGAATTGCCTGTGAGCGCCGGTTCGGGACGCGACGCGCTTAGTAGCGTTTCGGTGGTGGTATGAAGCGGTTAAACAAGGGGTAGCATCACCGGTACATAGTGGGGAGGTGTAGAAACTATTTGACGGTAAGGACAAAACCATTTCTGGCGTCGATGTTTAGTAAATATCAACAAACTCTAAATGAGATAAATTGAGGGTGAAACAAAGAGTTCTCAATGATTTGTTGTTTCTCGTTTCCAATTGCGGTGGAAATAATTTTATTTAGATTGTAATTTAAATATATCAAGCTAAAAATAATATAACATTTCCATTGGGGATTTGAATGAAATATCCGGTTCATTTATATGTCACCCATTATGGGATAAGTGTTTACATTTTCAAATAGCTCATCAGCCTGCGTGTTTGTGTTTTACTAACAGAAACGTTAGACATATTTTTTCTAATAACAATATTGTGATACAGGGGGAGTTTATTATTAAATAATGACATAGTTTAAATTTCAGTACGTGACATTTTAATAAAAAATACTTCATAATAATGTGTTTCAAGTGTTCAAATTTGGTGTTTATAACTTAAACGATTCTTCTTTGGCACAATGAAGACGATGACTCGAATTTTCTCCATGGTCATCATCATTATCTTCATCGGCTCAGTGGGAGTTTGCACCGGGAACTGGAATGCTGAAGGAGATGACGATCCAGGTAAGGGCATTATCGTTCTCTTTATCTATATAATATTTAATAAACGATAGTTTTAATTTTAAAACCTTTCTTTTAAACCTTAATCTTGTAATGTCTCATATATATATATAAATCGTTGTTGGTGCAAATTTGATTTTTTATACATATTAAATTTTTGTGTCTAAATTTAGAATAAGCATTTTACACAACTTCCTGAAATATATTTTTACTCTGAATAAAGAAGTGTTTAAAATATCGACCCCCACATAAATGGATGTATGGTCTAAGAATCAAACTAGTACATTTTGATTTGCCGGTAATAGGAAGATTTTGTTTGTATTATAATAATTTTTTCCGAATGTAGTTTGTGATCCTACCTACAAGAAAATGCATGTACATTTCTTATACACTCAATATTACATTTCTATACACCATTAGTCTAATTACCCGCCTCGGTCGCGTAGTTGGCTAACGCGCTTGTCATGTTGAGCTCGACTGCTGAGGACGGGGAGATCGAAGTTCGAATCTCGGTTGGGTGAACTGGGGGTGGTTTATCCTAAATGGTTTTCCACTCTCCCTCCACGCAAATTCGGGTTCACTTCCTCTAATTCAACCTTCCCAATTCTTAATCCATTAGCGTAGTTAGTACTTAAAGCGTATAACCCGAACCGGTAGTAAGATGCGGTGCTAAATATTATTATTATTAGTCTAATTAATCTTTTAATATTTACAGCCCGAACACTTTCTCAGACATGGTGACAAATATATAGGTGTGTAAAGGGAATATACATAAAACTCATCTAGTCTTGTTTGTTAAAGACTGAGAGATCAGGGTTCGAATACAGGATAAATCTGTTCAAACGTTCATGAAAATATAATTATATTTACCTTAAATTAAACATTGTTCATCCCAAGGGCCTACTTAATTAGTTTATTTTTTTTAGTTCGTATAGCCAAGGTCAGACTGTAAAAAGATGTGCTAAAATTGAGATTATTGATTAAATTTAGTGTATTCTGACTAATATGTAGTGGTCAGTTCAACTGGATACGAGGGTAGGGGTTCCAGGATTATTTCCTGCTGGTATCTTAGGCACTTTTTCCGAAAGGAGAATTATCCTTAAGGACACCAATGTTTGGTTAGTTAGAATTAAGCTAGGTTTAAGTGTTTCCACTGGTTCCTCACCCTCATACTCACTATCATCACCTCATCTCATCGGGACATGGAAAGAGCCTCCACAGAAAGGATGTACTTTTAGAAAATTCGGGTGTCCCCCTGAGCATCAGTGCATTAGTACTGGATAATAATTCCTCTACTGGGCTACGATTGATGTAGCCCAGGCGTGCAAGAATATTATTATTATTATTATTATTATTATCAATTATATATATTGTAAATTCTAAATTATATTGAGGGATTCTAAAAAAAAAGTTGCTAAGGTGATATACTATCACGTTGTTGATATTTAAATAACACATTCCTAAATGGTTTTCCACTCTCCCTCCACGCAAATTCGGGTTCACTTCCTCTAATTCAACCTTCCCAATTCTTAATCCATTAGCGTAGTTAGTACTTAAAGCGTATAACCCGAACCGGTAGTAAGATGCGGTGCTAAATATTATTATTATTAGTCTAATTAATCTTTTAATATTTACAGCCCGAACACTTTCTCAGACATGGTGACAAATATATAGGTGTGTAAAGGGAATATACATAAAACTCATCTAGTCTTGTTTGTTAAAGACTGAGAGATCAGGGTTCGAATACAGGATAAATCTGTTCAAACGTTCATGAAAATATAATTATATTTACCTTAAATTAAACATTGTTCATCCCAAGGGCCTACTTAATTAGTTTATTTTTTTTAGTTCGTATAGCCAAGGTCAGACTGTAAAAAGATGTGCTAAAATTGAGATTATTGATTAAATTTAGTGTATTCTGACTAATATGTAGTGGTCAGTTCAACTGGATACGAGGGTAGGGGTTCCAGGATTATTTCCTGCTGGTATCTTAGGCACTTTTTCCGAAAGGAGAATTATCCTTAAGGACACCAATGTTTGGTTAGTTAGAATTAAGCTAGGTTTAAGTGTTTCCACTGGTTCCTCACCCTCATACTCACTATCATCACCTCATCTCATCGGGACATGGAAAGAGCCTCCACAGAAAGGATGTACTTTTAGAAAATTCGGGTGTCCCCCTGAGCATCAGTGCATTAGTACTGGATAATAATTCCTCTACTGGGCTACGATTGATGTAGCCCAGGCGTGCAAGAATATTATTATTATTATTATTATTATTATCAATTATATATATTGTAAATTCTAAATTATATTGAGGGATTCTAAAAAAAAAGTTGCTAAGGTGATATACTATCACGTTGTTGATATTTAAATAACACATTAAAAACTTTGACACTAATTAATTAATATTTCAATTTTTATATATAAATTGATTTCTTAACACTTGTATTTGAAGTAATTCCAAAACTTGTCTTAACCAGTCTCGAGAACAAAAGAACTCACTCCCAATGTCCTTAAAATGCTCTGCTCATATTGTTAAGAATTGTGTAATTTTCTTAACGTTAATATTCATAAGATTTATCTTTTTATGATAAGTTGAAATTACTTCTACTATTTCTCTTTGGATTTGAAATTGATATTTTGATCCTGTAAAATAGTAAATTAATGAAAACTATATTCAATAGATCATTATATTCATAGAGTTTATTAACAGTGGTTTAAGTGATTAAAAACACAAGTCTCGCAATATGGGCCAGTTAAAAAAAAAGATCAAGGCACTTAAACGATCTCTTGAAATTAAAAATTTAATTTCACATGGGATTACCTTTTTTTTAATCACCATGTTCTACTACCCGCTTGAGTCATACGCTTATTTACTAATTACGCTTATAATATTCGAGATAAGGGATGTTATTTTAATAGGAAGAATACCTGCATTTGCGTAGGAGGAGAGTGGAAAACCATTTTGGAAAAACCACTCTCAGTACACCCGACTGATATTCGAACCCCAATCTCCCCTTCTTAGGCAGTCTAGCCTACTGCAAGAATAACGCTTTAGACCACGTGGCCACAGAAGTGGCTGATAAGCTATTAAAATATTAGCCTATTGTGAGGCTGCCATATCAATACTGATAAACCAATTGAAAAATTATATTTATACATTTTTCAGTTTTGGTTCAAAGAATGTCTTTGCTAGATTTAGTTAACAATTTACCACGTATTTGGTGTTTATCTTGAGACAAAAAATATATACAAATATTTGAATGGCCATCACTATTAAATTTATGAGCATATTAAAAAAACATGTATACAAGTTATATATCCTAAGTTCAAAGTATATCCCTGCAAAATATTGTTAATATTGGTCTATGCATTTAACAATTATCTCATACCAATTATCCGTACAGATAAGATATATAGTCAAACAAAATTCCAGATGGTCAATTTAAAACAGAACATCACTATTCTTTGTCAATAACTTAAAAAGTTAGAAATACATAATGTGTTGAAACACCACTACTTTTAGTCTAGGAAGCCTAGGAAGCTTGCTATAGCAGATGTTAGGAAGCTACAGTTAAATAAATAATATATATTATTTTTGTATCAAAACACTGTTATATACTTAATATCAATAAACATTATTTATAATCTGTATTATATATAATAAGCTTTTAAATTTCAACTTGGAAGATAGAATATTATTTAACCATACGTACATCACACATCATTTTATATTTAATTGCTATAGCCAATTAAACTAAAAAATGATTTGTTCATCAAACGTTTAATTTATTATACTGATGTTTTACATGAGTAATACAAGGCATTTTAGAATTATAAATAAGCACTTTTAAACACCTGTTTTAATTCATTATTATGTATAGAAAATATTTTAGTTTCAAAACATACCTAAAGCCTACTTGTTTTTTTTTAACATCTCTAAATCTTAAATAGGTGATGAAATTATTTTCAGAGAAACATAAAACTAAAAGATACGTCATATTAATTTAAAGCTTGCTTATTGCTTGTTTAATAAACATATATGAAATGATTCACTAGCTTAGGCACATATATTGTTATGATCATAAAATATCATAGATTATATTGGCATGCAGTGAGAATGGAATAATCTAGAACCGTATTCAGAGGATTGACTGACAAACCCAATGGTAAAATATCATTGTGAATACCTAGAAGAAGTTGGGAGGAAAACATTAGAATATTCCTGAAATAGTTAGGCCGTAATGAGGTGGACTGGATAGAATTAGCTCAAG
Organism: Timema californicum; assembly: GCA_902141385.1. Classification (NCBI taxonomy): domain Eukaryota; kingdom Metazoa; phylum Arthropoda; class Insecta; order Phasmatodea; family Timematidae; genus Timema; species Timema californicum. The sequence continues at coordinate 114,220 of CABFOW010001306.1, read as the reverse complement.
ATAGGTATAGGTGGCGTACTTTTGGAAGTGCGGAAGTGAACTTTAGAGTTCGTAATGCCATAGAATAATTATTAAAGCTCATGTATCAATTAGTATGACAAGTATTATAAACCATGCGTAAATAAGATATAGTAATTGAGACACTGAACTTATACATTACGACTTGTCATGACAATCTTACAACTCACAGTAAATATAAGTAGATTGGTATGTATTACTTTTTAGATTGTGATTCATATTTATTTTTAATAAATAGTTTAAACCACTTGGATATAAATTTATATCTGAAAAGTTTTTCACGATATTATCAATTATATTTGTTTTCCAAGAAAAACTTATTTAAGGGTATTTTACTAATAACAAATTCAAACATATTTGTTTCCTAATTAAAATAGACTGTGTATGATAGTATTTTGTCATAAGATCTATTTTTTAGGTTATTGTCACACCCTTTTTGATAGTATTTAGCAGACAAGGATTCTGCGTACCTCTTTGAAACACTTATTTAAAAAGTCACGTCATATGAAATGAACAAATAAATTTATTCTTCATCTTTAAAGCTTTCATAGTCCTTGGATTTAAATTCCCAAAACTGATCAAATGTTAGCTGCGATATATTTTTAGTTTTGTCTATTGCTGCTGTTTCAGATAAAAAATAATAAATAGAAAGATTTTGTACTTTTAAACAACATGTTTTACAACCCGTTTGGATTATATGCTTATGTACTAACTAAAATAATGTGTTAGGAATTAGAAAGGTTTAATCTAGGGGAAGTGCAGCCATATTTGCGGGGAGGGAGAGTGGAAGAATATTTAGGTAAATCACCCTTAGTGCACACGTCCAGGATAGAACCCCGATCTCCCCATCTTTAGCGGTACAGTATATTGTGAGAGTAGCGCCTTAGACCATGCGGCCACTCAAGTGGGTATATGAATAGTTAATGTACGCCTATATGAATTGTGTTAACCCTCCTTGATCTAATTATATAGGAATTTAACTAAAACTCTTCCTTGTAACTATAAGTCTCAAAGTACAATTTTCCTAGGGAGGGCTAAATCTAACAGCTGGAAAAGACACTAGATTTCCATTAATATATTAGGTCATGTGATCCTTCGCTATCGCCATTGATAGATATAATAAAGAGCTATTAAAATTAAAATAACAATATTGTAATGCTTAATCAATGTTTAACATCCAAAAGAACATGTTTGTGTTTTCCAAAAGACTCTTCTTTTCCAGAATCTCTCCAAAAGGTTGGCATTCCACTGACAAGATTTGTAAGGCTTACGTTTATAAAACCTGGACAATATGATCATTTATTTGAGTAATAATTGAAGTTTCTGCTTAGAAAATACTGAAGTGGATCTGTATTACTCCTAAATTAATAGCAGATGTTATAATTTTATGAATTTATAATATATCTATAGAAACAGTTTATCTACCATAGTAGAATCTTGTTATTTACTTGCTTTATGGCATTAGAAACTAAATCAAAAGTTAATTGCTGCACTTATAAAAGTACGCCACCTAAACTCATCTTAAGCTAGTTCTAAGTCCCCCTCATTAAACACCTTCCAAATTACACCGCCTATCTTTCAGGTCCTTTCTACTGTTATACTACCATCTACACCTAGGTCTTTGCAATGGTCTCTTGCCATTAGGTTTGCCAGTTAATTTTCTGAACAAGGTTATATGATCACCCATTCGCTTTGAATGTCCTGCCCACCTTAATCTGTGAGACTTGTTTATCCTAACAATGTGTTGTGATGAGTTAAGTGTATGTAACTCATCATTATGTAACCACTTCCACTTCCAAGTAGCCTCATAACCTTTTTGGACTAAATATATTCCTAGGCATATTGTTTTTAAACACTATAGTTCTTTTTCGTTACGTAAGGTAAGAGACCACGATTTACTTCCATAGAGAACAAATTGTAATATTATTTCGTATATTATGAGTTTTATATTCCTTGAAAGCAGGCAGGATGTCAACTTACTGGCCGACCAATTACATACATTTCACGACTGGGTTATTTTCCTAATTTACACTCTAATATCGTTATTGCTTGTTAAATTGGTACTAAAATATTTAAACTGTCAAATGATATGTTGCTCAAAGTAATATCTAAATTATCGTCTCCAAGCTGTGTTTTCTCTGTGATCATATCACTAGTCTTTCCAGCGTTCACTTATAAACCTACTCCCTTACTTGCCTCTAATAAAATGTATGTATTTCTTGCAACAGCATCCTTACTATTACTTAACAAAGCCAAATAATTTGTGTATCCTAATAGCTGCGTTATAACATTTAATGTAACCCTTCCCTACTCGCTTGAATTACACTAATAGCATATTCTAGGGCTAGACTAAAAGTAGTGGTGTTTCAACACATTATGTTTTTATAAAATATCTCATAAGTGACGTCCAAGCCATACCATTTTACGCATATCCATCAAATACACCTCCATTATAATGACACATTTATTGCGTATACCAAGATTAACTTAAATTTAATCTAATTTGTTAGTTTTAACTTAATCATAGGCAAGCTTGTTAGAATTATTAATGAAATTAGTCAATTATTATTTATTAATTAGGTACTCTATGGAATTAGGTACTATAAAGTTAATTGCTGCACTTAAAAATGTACGTCACATATCCCTGTCCTGGGTAAATTCCAACAAGCCCATCTAATTACCTCCTATCCCCATCAATACGTACTTGTGTAAATGTGGCGATGAGCTTTCGAGCTACTAGTACCATAAGGTTAGTAGGTAAGATTCGATACCATAAGTAGATTTGGATGCATGGTTGTAGGCTTTACTAGGGTGGTAGTAGTATCAATACTAGATTCTCGGCCACCATACACTTGAGGGTAGCTGTAATATACCCAGTCTGACATTTCGTGATACTTCTGGTGAGTTTTGGTAGACGTGCAATTCCATAAGTTAATCTATATGTTACCCTTTCTTATACTAAATAATCTATTTATCTGATAGTGTTGTCCTTACGTCGTCAATGCCAGGAGGATTGGCTCAACGTCATAGTTCACTACTTGTAAATTTGGCTATAAACTAGGAATTTCAGGAAATAATCTTGCCAACGAAAGTGGTTTTCCATTTTATATATAGGTAAATGTTGATGTGCTTATTTTTAACTCACCCAATTTCCACAATCCTATATTATTGAGTAAAAAAAATAATTACTTATCTTAAAAATAAATAGGTGACTTGGTGTTCTAAGGGAAAGATATTATAATTCTGTGCTGGGGGGTTCAATCCTCGGTCCCGGCACTGATTTATCTGATTGCCAAACCCTTCCTTCGCCTCTGACAAGAGGTGTATTAATAACAACTTGTGAATGTGTGTAGTGCCAGGCCTCCCCCGTGGTTTCGGATCCCACGTTAAACTGTAGGTCCTCCATTTCATCTCACAATCACCCTACCATTACACATTAGCGTAAGTAAGTATAATACGAACGGGTAGTAAGACGCAGTGCTAATAATAATAATAAAGAATTAATAATTTAAAATTGCTTCAGTGTCCACATGGTCTAGGACATCACTCTTGATGGATTAGACTGCTGATGACAGCGAGATTGGGGTTTGAATCCCAGTTGAGTTTAATTGTTTAAAAAAAATAGTTTTCCACTATCCCTCCACTCAAATGTGGGTATATTTACTCTTAATACAACCAACCTTATCTCCAAACCATCACTGTAATATATATATATATATATATATATATATAGCCTATATGCGTACAAGTAGCAATACACTGTTTGAAAATAGATCTTCAGTCACTTGGGTAGTTGAGAAATGGCCCTCATCGATGGGTTTGTGGATCAAACGTCAAGATCATCTAATGTCAATTACTGGTAAAGCAGAAATTGAGGTTAGAATGTTTTTTGGATCTATGTAATGTTATTTTCACTACATATTTTAACCACTCTCTTAATGCAAATGCAAATCCAATTTTTCTAAAGTTTACTTTCATCACTCCTAACGAATAAGCGAAACTATAAAGTAGCAGGAATCCTAGACGGGTACTGAGAAAAGGTACAAAAATCAGTTGAAACAACATTTTGAGTGTGTGTTTTATTACATTTGATTCAAGTTTACCATAAAAAAACTCTTTTCCATCTATTGACATGAAAAATATTAGGCTATTATTGGTTTTCTCACGGGGAGAAAGGATGATAAGTCTACGTAGGAAAATAATCTCTAGAATTTATCTGGAAAATAGTAGGAAAAAACATTTCGATGGAAAAATCATTTTCGATCTAGCAGCGGCTTAGCTGGTGACCTCTTACCTATCGGTTCAGAGTCGTACCCATCAACCATGAGACTGTTTTTATGGATTGCAGGTTGCGCAATTCAAATATTTATTGAAATATTGACTGGATACTACTCCTTTTTATATAAATAATAATGGGCAAAGAATAATAATTTTTCTGAGGGGTACGCTAGAAAATGTTACATTACTTTCAACCGATAAAATTGTTTATACTTATATGTATATGTATTGGGCATCGATAAACTCGTCATATATCTCCTTCTTACATTCCACCGTTTATCTTTTAATTCGTCATATCTCTCCTTCTTACATTCAGCAGTTTATATATTAACACGCCACAGATCTGCTTAAATTCCACTGTTTATCTATTAACACGCCACAGATCTGCTTACATTCCGCTGTTTATCTATTAACTCGCCACAGATATGCTTACATTCCGTTGTTTATCTATTAACTCACCATATATATGCTTACATTCCGCTGTTTATCTATTAACTCGCCACAGATCTGCTTACATTCCACTGTTTATCTATTAACACGCCACAGATATACTTACATTCTGCTGTTTATCTATTAACACGCCACAGATCTACTTACATTCCGCTCTTTATCTATTAAAACGCCACAGATCTGCTTATATTCCCATGTTTATCTATTAACTCGCCACATATCTGCTTACATTCCGCTGTTTATCTATTAATTCACCACAGATCTGCTTAAATTCCGCTGTTTATCTATTTACTCGTCACAGATCAGCTTAAATTCCGCTGTTTATCTATTAACACACCACAAATCTGCTTATATTCCCATGTTTATCTATTAACTCGCCACAGATCTGCTTACATTCCGCTGTTTATCTATTAACTCGCCACATATCAGCTTACATTCCGCTGTTTATCTATTAGCACGCCACATACGCATCGACCCGCTACTCACATCTCGTACACGTATCCACGCGTATCGTGTCATCGCAAAGATCTACCGCAATTATTGTGGAACAAACTAACCTAACATAGCCTAACCTATTATCCAAAACCAACCTATTCAGTTTTTCAGACTATTTCTTCGACCATTATATATACGAGGATGGGAAACTTCCAGCTGAAAAATGGGCCAGTAATGAAAAAAAAGTTTCTGTGCCAGGTGATAACATACATTTATACTTATGTATTCATACATCACGTTTTCATTAGTGTTTTTGAAATACTTGTATTTTCCTCTAAATATGTAGTGTGGCTAATTGATTGGTATTTATAATATATTCGAGTGTGTTGAGTTGATAGAGATGATGAGTCGATAGCTGTGGTGAGTCGATGAAGGCCGATATGCACCCCCTTGGAGGGCCCACACACCCCCAACCATCCTCCTTATACCATAGCTAGTTATATACAGAACCAATTCGATAACCACATGGTCTAACGCGCTAATTTAACCAATAGGCTAGATTACTATTAACGAGGAGATCGACATTAGAATATCGGTCGGGTGTACTGAGAGTGGTATTTCTAAAATAGTTTTCTACATTCCCTCCACGAAAATTCAGGTAAACTTCACCTAAACATATCCTTCCTAAAGCCATTATATAATCTAGTACATAAGCGTATAGCCCGAACGAGTAGTAATACAGGGTGTCAACAAATTTATATACAAAAATAAGGCATAATAGTTTTAGTAAACTGAGGGATAAGACCTTTAAAATATGCCTTCTATATAAAGATTACTAAAAAGAGGCAAACATTCCCATCTGAATATTTGCACTATTTAATGGTGTAGGGATAGTTTATTTATAATTAGGGAGAAATGTAGCTTCATCATCATGAAAGAAGATTTGGAAACAATTTAGAAAGCTAAGCGAAACGTTAGTAGACTTAGATTAAAAAATGGTTAAGGCAAGTTATTATTTATTTATCAGAACTTATTTATATTATTGAAGAATGTTGATATAAAATATATTATGAAACATTGGTTGACCTTTTATGTTCCCTCGAACTAAAGACAATGGATCGTACTCTTTTTATAATTACTCTTTGAATGGTTTGTAATAAGCGAAATTAATCAGAATAATGAAAGATAAAACTAATTAAGTGAAATTATCTCACTGTGTGAAAGAGTAAAACAATGTGAAATATTCTTACTTTCCTCTGGCTTAAATAGAAGAAATCACACATTCATGGAGGTACAAAGTTTTAATATCTCTTTATTATTGTATTTGTAAAAAAAATGTACAAGACTGTAACTTACTCCAACTTTAATTGAATGGTATAACTTAATTTGCTGTAATTTAAATAATTTTAGCGTAATGTTTTTTTTTAAATTTTATACGTCTTGTTTGGGCTTAACTTATTTAATTGCACTTACGGTAATATTGAGTAAGAAATATTTGAGAGAAAAGTGCATGCATTTTTTTTTGGCAGAAAAATATATCATTAATTAATTTAGGGTTCCCCCTTTCAAATTAATGAAATAATGGCAGAGGGGCTGGGTGTTGGGTTGGTTCCATATTCAAGTTAGTGTGAAAGTCATGTTGGTATAGAAGTGGTTCATTTGCCTTTATGATAGCTTTGAAATTAGTAAAAAATATGATTATTTAATATATAAAACCTTAGAATGAAAGCACATTACTAGTAAATTATATAATTTGGCAAAGCCTTGCTTCATTCTATATTCTCAATGGATTCCTAATAAACCTATACAAAAATGTGGGTATATTTCTTTTAAGATTTGGTCCTACTAGCTTAATTAGAATGCGTTAACCTGGATGTGTAGGCCTAATAGTACTCGTAGAAAAGATTTGTATGTATAAATCAGACCCCCCACGAATATATTATGGATCTATGAAATAGGAATGAGGACGATATAATTTTATATTAAGTGTACCTGAAGTAGTCTTAAGGAAGATAAGCGAGGAAGATATAATTTTATATTAATTGTAACTGCAGTAGCCTTAAGGAATATATATTAGGGATATATAATTTTATATTAAATGTACCTGGAGTAGTCATAAGAAATATGAATGAGGAAGACATATTATATTAAATTTACCTTCATTAGTCTTAAGGGACAGAGGGAGTTTTTAAAAGGGATAATACGCCTGGAAAAAGCTCAACGTGGATTTGAGCCCTGACCTCTTTACTACCACTGAACCAGACTAGACTGACACATTTGCCCACATGCCGATCGATGGGGGAATAAATCATTTGTTTAAGTAAATATTACTCTTTCTTTCAAACTTTTTGTAAGCATTTTAGAAGCGAAGGCAATTATATCTAGTTAATTTATTCATGACAACTTTTCAGCTCGAAGATCTATTAAAAACACTGGACTGAATTATTTCCTTTTAACTATTGTTATAGAACGAACCTTCTATTTTAAAGTGGTTGGAATCGATCACAGTAATTTTCAGTGTGTTTCATCAGGCTTTGCTCACATATCAATTTAACAAAAGTGAATTTCATCTAATTGGTTTATTTCAACGAGAAATGTCCGCGAGATGAAACCTTAATATAACACTGCTCGTCCATTAGCTCAAAATAGTGATAGGAGAGGATTTGAGCCTTTGGAAATAGAACATATAATTAAGCCACACTGATATTATTAAACTTGAAAATAGTATACTGTAATTTAAAATAAAGTGACGCTCTGAATTTTAAACACTCTTGAACAAATAATGAAGATGTATACATTTTGTTTCCTCGCGCATTTCAGATGATGGATGTTGAAACTACAGTCGAATAGCTAGAAGGTATTAATTCCTCAACGTGGCCCAAGCGCAAAGACATTAATACACAGGCTGCGAAGGACTCCAAAATGAAAATTTAAAAACTGTAGCTTTAGCTATGAATTTAAATATATATATTTTTAAATTACTACTTTCAATTTTACTATCCTAAATTGCTAGAGTATTTTAATGATGAAAATGTTTGAGCCTTATATTATGATGGACTTTGTTACTTTATGTACACACCCTACTCATTTTTTATAGAATTTAATAATTTCTTAAATGGCCTTTTACAATATACTTTTGAAGATTTACTTAAAAAAATCACATATAAAATACCCATCTACAAGAAAAACCAACTATCTTTATTTCTCTAGACTCCTCTGAGAGAGATGTATTGTGATTGTAGAAAAAACTCTAGCTCGATATTTTGATAAATTATGAATGTTGACGTTTCATTATCCCCCGAAACTAAATAAGTATTTTTTGCGATGTCATCTGCTTGTTTGTATCTCGGACTAAAGCCTTGCTTAACCGTTTATTATAACGGGCTAAAAAAATTGATATTAAAGTTTTTCATAAGGATTTCTCTAGAAGTCTTAGGATTTAGATATCTAGCCCTAAAATCAAGGGTAATTTACTGAAGGCTAAAAATAGAAATAATCCATTTGCTTGAAGACATTCTTTAATTGTTTGGAGCAGCCTGGGAATTATATCTGTTCCTCAGTCTGTTTGCTGAACAGAATTCAGCAAAGTGGTTACCCACTTTGAAAAGTAACTGACCTATATAATCTGGTCACCTGGTGATGTATATTTGTCCTTAATGTCCGGGAGAGGAGCAGTGTGTCCTAGAGTAAACTAGCGTGTCTGGGTGAGTGGACCAGCATGTCTCGTGAGTAGAGTAGCGTGTCCTGTGAGTGGGCCAGTGTGTCTGGGGTACATGTATCGTAGGTCAGTGTAGTGTGTCGTACGCGGTAAACAGTGGAGGACTTTGTGAATGATACGGGTGGCGTATACATTGACTTTTAACTTGTGAACTGTGCTGATAATTAACATTATTAGTGACTACTTTAAATATTTGATTAATTATCATGTGTTTATTTTTATTATTTTTGTTAATTTAATTTAATTCTATTTTAAGTTTGATTTTATCTTTTTGAACAATTCAGTAACTGTTTAAAATGTAAATAGATCAGTGTATGTGTTGTTTTACTGTTAGTAGTCTGATAAAAACCTTGAGGATTCTTAAAATAATTTGCGGTCCACACGGTTGCGTGTGAATTGTGCCTGCAACCCATAGATATCCCGTTACAATATGCACTATACGTTAATGTGCTAAAGATAAACATGGTTGAATTCATATCAAATGTATCTGTATTTGCGTGAGGGCAGAGGGAAAAAAATTAGGTAGACTATTTCCATCGACACACCCGATAAAAGTTAGAACTTCAATTTCACAGTCATCAGTAGTCAAGTCTATTGCGAAAGTGACGCCTTAAACCATGCCACCAATGAGGTGGGTTTAGTTACTATTCTCTATTGTTTCGATGATTGTATAGTATACCTTTACTAATTTATATTAATTCTAAGGTATGCATTATTTTCATGCATAATTATTCTTATATTTATTATTATATTATATTTTTCTTTGCTAGCTAGTCATAAGTCTTGTGATGGTTGGTTAGAACTATATTAAAATATATTTAAAATTGAAATTATTTATAAAAATATTTTCAATTTATTCATATTTATTCTTTCTGATTAATTTTTAAATTTTTTTGATCAACGCCACAATTACATTTCATTACTTAATTATGCTCTGCAATTATAAAATATACAAGTTATATGTTGCTTATTAGCTAGGGTTGAGTTAAATTATTGCTAAATATAGTTTTTCCTGAGTTCCTAACTACCCGTGGAAGCTATGCGTATTTAATGGATCAAATAATATACCCAAATATTCGTCTAATAAAAGGGGATACACATTTTATTAAAATTACCTTTTCAGGGGGTTTAACCCAGACAAGAAAACAATAAAATAAAACACATTTTATTGCGGTCAAATAATAATTGATTCTACTATGTTATTAGTGTTATTTTAAAGCTATGGATAGCATATATCTAAAGTATTATCTTCAGAACACATGATCTGACGTATGAATATTTTAGAGTATATGAAGTAATTTTTTCTAGCAGTCAGACAAGGTCTTTCCTCTGAAAAATGTACGTTTGATAATTCTGACAACATGTGCTGATTCTCGCCAATGCAAATAATTATTTAGTAAAATAATTAATATATGAAATTGAGCTATATTTAAAATTAGTTATAAATTATAATTAATAACGTATGTATGTACCTCTTTCACAAACCTTTTCTGTGCTTTTCCAAAACCAAGCTGGTGCTAGAATGTTTCAAAAAATAGTTGTTTTTTTTCACTTTAAGCCTATTAAAGTTGGCAAAATCTATAAAACCCCACCAACGTTTCTAAGCGGATTGCGTCATAACAACACGAGGTTTGCTAACGATGGAAAGCAAACGCTGTTTATGGTTATGAATTTGGTTTTATGGCTGCACCCTTTCAATCTATGTTTGCAAAACTTGTACCAGGTTGTTTGGTGAACGTGATGTTAAATTATTGGGATGGACCAACTTTTCAATTCAAACAAAATTTGATTAATTAAAAGCTATTTATATATATTTTTTAAAAAAAACTTGATTTATCAATATTTGTGATCTCTTTCCAGGCATATTGGTTTTATTGTGTGTTCGAATTAACATGCTTTTGTGTTTCTGGAACTCACAACATATATTTGTATTATAATTTATATATTATTATAAATGGTACATCATCAACTTTCTTCACATAAATTATATGAAATGTTTTAAATTTAATCAATTATTCCTTACTACATTTGAAATAATGGTTACTAACTAGCTAATATTACCAACTTAATCTTCTGAGTGTAAATTTTAGAAGGCTAGTTCCAATAAACTGCATCTATTTTAGCAAGGGAAAAAAGGACGGTAATTTTACACTCGTGTCACAAGGCTGAAATTAGAACCTCAAACTACCTTTCACAGCACATTCAGTCAATTGTTGGCTTGAGGCCTTTCACCAAGGGACTAACAATATATTTTAGATATTTACGATTATCAAACACAAAACAGATTAAATAAAGTAGCATATATTATCCAGTTTGCTTGTATTTGATTCAATCGGAGGTTGTAAATTTGAAACAATCATACATCCTCCAGGGATAACCACGATCGGTTTTGTATAGTTAATTAAATCAAACTTTCTATAGTTTAGTAATTAGCGTGTTTATTATGAATCGCTATATTTTAAATATATTATAAATACTCAAATATATTATTGATTTTTTAGTAAATATATATTTATTTAATGCAAATGCAATAGTGAAAGGGATCATGTGACTTATTTTAAACAAAACATATAAAATGTATACTAATCTTCTTATATATAATTTGATGAGCGCGTTTCTGGTTATACAAATTATGAGGAAAAGGCTTAACAGATTTTTACAAACTAGCTCTTAATTTAAATGTTAGAGGTCCAGAATGTCGGGAAAGATTATAGTTTCCAACAATAATCGGAATTCCCTAAAAAAAATTCCAACTTTTCAATCTTTGGCTTACATCACCATGGAAACCCTACTTAGGGCATGAGTGTGTATATGTAAATAATATATTTCTCTCTGGTTAAAAATAATACCAACTCAACTCTTTATTTACTGGTATGGTGCAACAAATATAAGTAATACGGCAAATATTTGTATGTGTATCAAACAAACCGACGATATTAGGTTAAAAATCTGTAATTTGTTTGCATTAATGATTTTAATCCTTCCTCTTCTTTACATTTAAATATTTACCTCTGTTCTTATATATAATTTGATAAGCCCTTTTTAGGTAGTTAATTTAAATTGGAAAAAAATGACATTGCCGATTTTGATAAACGTACGTACATTCATATTTAAGCTTAGGTATTCAGGATGTCGTCAAAAATAGTAGTTTCTAAATAAAAATATATTTTATCAGCGAACATTCAGCTTTTAATGGAAACCCTTATTTTTGCAAGGCTTTATACCTGGAAATTAAATATTTTTCCTTGGTTAAAAATACTAACTTATTCTGTTAAATTAAATATTTCTCTTTGGTTAAAAATAATAACTCAGCTCTTACTTAAGGTACGGCTGAAGGGAGTGCGAGTAATTTTACAGATTTTATAACATTACATTTTTTTGGACAAAATAAATCAAATATTTCTCCAGTAGCAACATAGAGTTTAGTTTTCTGCCCATGCTAATATCACCAGATCTTGAATATCTGTCAAGAGTGTCCTGGAATTTTGTCAACACCTTTTAAATAAAGAGAAAAAATTTTGACAAAATTCCAGGACACCCTTGACAGATATTCAAGAGCTGTTGATATTAGCATGTGCATAAAACTAAACTTTATGTTGCTACTGGAGAAATATTTGATTTATTTTGGCAAAAAAATATTTAATGCTATACAAACTGTAAAAATACTCGTGCTCCCTTCTGCCGTACCTTAACTTATACGTTACAACAAATATAAATATTATAGCAAAAATTATATTAACTAAACAAACCAGTTATAGTAGGTTAAAAATGTATAATTTTGTTTTCATTGATATAATTATACTTCTTTATTTTTTAATATTCATCTCAGATAACAAAATGGTCGTTATAATATCTGGTCCTAGCACACTTCTTTTATATACATGATTTGATTGACGGAATTGATTTCCTTAACTGAGGAAACATTTATTTTTATTGGAATGTTGTTATCGTTTGTTCCACTTTTAAATCCACATTATTGATTAAAAATCGCAAATGAAAAGGTTAAGTAGTCAATTTCACGAAAATATTTTCTTACATTTGGTTTCGAGCATGAATTATAAATTTAAAACGAAACGATAATTGTGTTTGAATATGTTTTACTAGATATTATACGGTAAATTCCAAAAATTGATAAAATTATTTCGAAATATGTAGTCTATAAATATTTGTTTTAATTGTTTAATTATGGGCTGTGGTGTTAATATTTTTAAATATTATAACAATACTAATAATGCTATTAGAGAAAAAGGCATACATTATAAAATAGTTAAAAAGGCAAAGAGTTCCAAAAGGATAAACAATGGAAAAGGGTTAAAAATGGTAAAAACTGTCAAAAGGGCAAAAAGAATAAAATGAAAAAAAGTGTGAAAAGAGCAAAAGGGGTAGATAGTCCAAACAGAATATAAAGATTGCCAAAAGAGGTAAGAGGAGTAGATTAGTTTTTTTTAAATATATGATATTTACTTTCTACCCTTTTTGGTACTTTTCTACTCTTCAACCCTTTTATCCTTTTTGCTCTCAAATAATATACTTTATTCTCCTTGATCTTATTACTACCCCTTTTAGCCATTTAATTATGTTTACAGTTTTATTTAGCATTAAAAAATAAATTTATTTAACACCATTTTCGTCCTATTTATTATTTTACCATATGCTATTTCTCCCAGACACAGCCGGTTACTTCACTCTAGTAGGGCTGTCACAGAAAAATTACAAGATTAAACTTAATAATTAAAATGAACCCAATATGTTGAGAAGAAATACATGAATGTTAAGTGGGTCTGGGCCCTTTAGTTATAAAAACTATTTTCACCAGAACTCATTCTACAATTATTCTTAACCGATAGTAGCCGTTGAGGTCTTTTATTTTTAGTCTAGCCATGCACATTAGCAACTAATTTTCATAGTTTTAAGAATTATAGTCAGTAAAATGTTAGCTGACCTTATATAATTTCAAAAACTTTCTGATAGATATACATAAACTTCTTCCTGTATGTAATTTTTAAAATTCTGATAATTAGTTTCAAATATGCACGTCAGGATGAAAAGACTAATGCTTAAACGGTTAAAATCTGTTCAAAAATCTAGGAGGAGCTGTGGTGACAAACTTCTAACTGTCAAGGTTTTTATAATATAGATAGATAGCACCACTTTGGTGGCCGCATGCTCGAACTCAAAGGCACCACTCTAGCACTGCAGACGGCGCGAATATTTAGTTTGGATCCAAATATGGTGTAATGAGGGTGGTTTATCCTAAATAGTTTTCAATTCTCCCTCCACTAAAAGGCGGGTAGGTCTAAACTTTCTATAAATTCAACGTTTCTCATCCCTTACACAATATAGCAAACAATAGATAGGCGTATAACCCGAACAGGCAGTAAAACGCGGTGATAAAAATATATACACAATGATTGCACTTAATATTAAAAATAGTGCAAATGTGGAACTAATATAAACTTATTTTAATTATTTCGCATTGGAAGTAGTAATAAGTTGTGATAATCATCAACCATCAGCGTGTTCAACATAGTCGTGTAGTTACCGATAATACTGATAACATGTACGCAGACTAGTATATTAAGTGTTGTATACGAGCTTAGCATGTGTACATACGTGGACTTGTCATGCGAACGTCGATCCAGTGCAGTTGTCAGAGCAGTGACGTCATGTCTTGCCTGACCATGTGACCACGCCCACAGCCAGAGCTAAACAGCCAATACTGTATACTATACTACATACTATATACTATATAATACTATAATTACTGCACCTTCACCCTACCCGTGACCGGAACTTTTTTGTTAAACATCACGTCTTACAATCCATTCGAATTGTAAGCTTCTATACTAATTATACTAAATCGTTAGCATTGATAAAGGTAGAATTTGGAGGAAGTGTACTCACATTTTTGTAGAGAGAAAAAGGTAAAAAAAAAACTTTAGTAAAAAAGACACCTTCAATAGACACGACCAAGATTTGAATCGCCAATCTTCTCATAATTGAAAATCCAGTCTACTCTGAGAGTGACACACACCTTAGACTTTCAGACCACCAAATTGGGTGTCCGACATCTTACACCACTTGACCAACAGTTGTGTGCAGTAGAGTAAGTATTTTTTTAAGACCTCTAGTGATTGTCGTAATATCACCCTCCTGTGTGTGTGTTTTTTTTTTATCGAAAGCTCTCCAAAGAATTGGCCCTTTAGGACGTACGGCTCCATAACTCGGATCAACAAAAGAAGTACGTTCGTTCGTAGCACCCGTATGAGTGCCATAAAGTCGGTCCAAAGTACTCCGCGACAGACGATAAGAGAACGAACGTCTCGTGTGATTGCTCCACCGCCGCATTGGTCAGATACGAGACCCCGCTGACAATAACGGTCGATACAAAATTATTTGATACTTAGATACTTTCATTCTTTTGGCCACCAGTGGGACGTTTGTTGTTTACTTTATTGGGATTTTATAAAGGGCCATCCACCTTTTATTAAATGGATTTAAGATATTATTACTATTAATAATATTCAGAACCCACCTCGGTGGCGTAGGTAGCTAACGTACTAGTCGTATTGAGCTCGACTGCTGAAGACGAGGTGATCGAGTTTCGAATCTCGATCGGGTGAACTGGGGGTGGCTTTTCCTAAATGGTATTCCACTCTCCCTCCGCGAAAATGCGGGTTCACTTCCTCTAATTCAGCCTTCCCAATTCCTAATCCATCAACGTAGTTAGTACTAAAAGCGTATAACCTGAACGGGTAGTAAGATGCGGTGCTAAATAATAATAATAATAATAGATAAAATTATTTAGGTAGCTTACAAGATCAAAGAAGAAGGGTTTGGGTGGGTTAAAATACACTTATACAGATGTTAATTGCGTAAATCTATAGTAAAATTTTCTAGCGGAGCTGGTCTTCCCCATTCTCCTAGTAAAATTAGTTTTCTACTGCCACACCTTGGTTAATTTTGGCGCTAGTGTACTGGAATATTAAAGAATTAAACAGTAATTTTTAGGAGGATGGGGCTATAATTATTAGATTTGAATAAAACTAACAATTATTCATGTGAAGAGCGAATAGACAACCACCGTGAGGGAACACTCTGTTTTCTTACAGTACCGTTTTCATAGGAAAAACCTTGGCTGACAACCAGTAAAGGTACTATGTCTATTATATTATATTCATACGTTCAGTCATGCAATATGCTACTATAGATTTTTATAGATGACATTAATGCATTTATAATTAATAACTATGGTAGAATAGGACCTTTTTTAGAAATTTTAGCCTAAAAATATAGCGCTAAATGTTAATATTCATAAGAGACTTCCTATAAAAATGAATTGTAGTTCTTATGAAATTAACCATCCATCACTTAGAGAAATTATAGTAAAACTACAATAAACATGACAATATGGTAGGATGACTTAATACAACCAGCCAGGCTTGGAACCAAATGGTCAGGAAAATTAATCATTTCCGTAGTTAATATTTCTACTCTGAATCAATAACGTTTTACACTTCACATTTTCTTGGTGATTTAAAATGGTTACACCAAACATTAAACAATAATACTATGTTACGTTATGTAAATTAAAGTCTTCAGTGATTATATTAGAATTTATCAAGCTACTGAGAGTTACAATTTTGACCTTGTATTTTTCCCCAACCATTATAGCAACACATAGTGGAGCTCGGTAGTATTGGGGGCAAGGTGCTCGCTTCAATATCCGATGTTCATGGGTTTGAACCCTGCCAGGGTCGACGGATTTGCCTTGAGCGAAAAAAACTACGTAGCACAACTTCCTTCGGGGGGGAACTAAAGCCGTCAGTCCCATGTAGATTGTGACATGTAAAAGAACCCTTGAAGGTATGTGAAACTACCCTTCCTGTCAAAATTTGTAGGACCTTTTTGCTCTCGATCATAGAAATTCTTGTGTGCTCGGTTCAATAGGTTCACGTTTAATGCCTTAAATTAGTGAAAAAGAAGCAAACTGTAAATTTTTCTTGGTGGCCAATATAATTATTTTATTCAACCAAAATTATTACAAGGGGAGATATATATTTTTTAAATCAAATTAAGAATTTTAATAAAGCCATTTAATTATTTATATTGATATTACACAGAAATTCTTTTACTAAAGACAAAAACTACGACTATTTTTTTAATTGGGATTTGAAAATAAGCATATGATAGTCAAACAAAATCCAATGTTTGTTAGCTGAAAGCTCACATACATCAAGGAGAGTGACCAGTTATTTAAGGTACTTTCAGAGCCATGTCAATATTTTGTAGATCATTATTGATTAGTTTTTGTTCTTATCAAGATAAATAAGATGTAGTTATAACAATTATTAATAATAATATTTAGCACCGCGTCTTAATACCCGTTCGGGTTACACGCTTTAAGTACTAATTACTCTAATGGATTGGGAATTGGGAAGGTTGAATTAGAGGAAGTGAACCCGTATTTGCATGGAGGGAGAGTGGAAAACCATTTAGGGGAAAACCACCTCCAGTTCACCCGACCGAGATTCGAACCTCGATCTCCCCGTGCTCGGCGGTCGAGCTAAACACGACAAGCGCGTTAGCCAACTACGCCAGTTATAAAAATTATTTACTATATTGTTGAATTGAAATACACTTACATAATACTCAAAGACATAAAACATTTTATACTACATGGAGCCATTATCATATTTCCCATGATTTGATGAAAATCAAGAAAAATAAAACTGATTTTAAAGACGAGCTTCAAAACGTGACGAGAGGAAATATAATATTACTTTTACCATAAATAATGCGAAATCCTAAGCGCAACCTCTGCTATATTTCCATATGAAGAATTGGAAATATAAGCTGTGCTTCTCGTGAAATTGTATCATTGAAATTCATGGAATTCAATCAACATACGTTACCTTATGTATTGTATATACATATCTCGAAATCTATTGATTTGAATTCCACAAAAGTATCATATTGTATACACGTATTAACGCGTTCCAATCGACATGATTAATCTTGTGCATGTATGCCTGAATTACAATTGGATTTGTAGTAAACAATTTAGGTTAAGTCGATAGAATACAAAAATGATTAGAGTTCTACTCAAAACCCTCCCACTTCTCACATTCTGGTCAGTTAGTCCTAAAAGGAGATAAACTATGAAGATGAAAGTATTTTTTTAAATATAGTAATTGAACTGAGTAATCGTAAGGTTTCATATTTAACATAAATATGCTAGATTTATTCAAATTGAATGTGGATGAATTTGTTTGTAAACATGATTAAAATGTCAGTTACGAAAACATAACTATTGATTAAAATTTCATTTTAATTAATTTGGTTTCCCATTGGAAGAAATTTTGATAAAATATAAGAAATAAATGTATATTATCCAAAATTGAAAAAAAAAAATAGAAAAATTACAAATAAATATTTGTCTCGCATCTTTCAATATTTTAAAAAAAGGTCTAGCGGGACAGCTGCAGAGCTTAAAGCTTGTCGTATGGATAAAAAGTCAGATTAATTAACTTTTTGAGAAGTCAGATTAAAACAAACTGAATTTAATTTTTTTAAATATTTTATTAAGTAAAAGAACTATAATTAATATAAAGTAATTTTCATTAGACATTATAAATATTATAATAATATATATTTCCTCACCATGTATTACTAATTATTTGGTTTTTACATTTCTTCTTGCTCTATTTGATAAATAATGAGGTAAACATAATTTAGAATAAATGTACCTGCATTTACATGAAAGGAATTTAAGAAAACATTTATAAAAAAAAATGCTCTCAATTCATTTAACTGAGATTCCAAAACCAACCACTGCTTCTTCTGCAAACCCGTCTAGATGAGCCTGACATTTAGATCACGTGTCTACCCACGTGGGTTGGAATGTTTCAATATTAAATATGTATTAAACATAGTATTTAATTATTTTATTACCTACAATGAATGTTAACCACGTTTAAAATTTCCTATAGACATGGCTTCAGCTGCACTATCAACTCACTGGGTATTTGAACTCAAAATACCAGTGAATTTCCCCGACAGTAACAATTAAAATACTTCACATCGACATGAAAGAAATACCATTATCTGCCTAAGGCAGCACGGTAGGCCTATAACTTCGAAAATATTTAAACACAAAATTTAATGAAGATTAATTTCGGGCCTTCCTGATGGATAGATTACCCATGCGTGGCCTTTCAGCTGTTGATGAGTTTCATATCCATCACAAGTCCTAGGAAAACAGGAAATTTAATGTTGTGGTAAGGTCGGGTAGGCACAAAGAATATTACCTTTTTTACTTTCGTCAACTATTTTTACTCGTCCACGTTATCCGCATAAATACAAAAATAAGGTTAGACAAAGGAAGTTAGAATGTAGAAGAAGTGTACCTGTAATTTTGTGAATAGAGAATGGTGAATAGACTAGTACAATACCAACTTAGTACATCTGTTAGGGATTCGAAACATGACCTCCCCATTAAATCAAACAATATTATAACAAAACTGGTACCTTTTTACTTCATATTGACTCCTCGGACAGATAATAATAATAATAATAATAATTATTTATTATTATTATTATTATTATTAGCACCGCGTCTTACTATCCGTTCGGGTTGTACGCACTTACGCTAATGTGTAATGGTAGAGTGATTGTGAGATGAAATAAAGGACCTACAGTTTAACGTGGAATCCGAACCATGGTGGAGGCCTGACATTCCCCACATTCACAAGATGTGATTAATAAACGACAGAAAATTATTGTGATCGTAAAAATAATATATTTAGAGATTTTGATAAATTTCGACGATTCATGATGACACGCTGAAACCGAGAAAGTGGTTTTTGCTATGTCGTCTGCATGTCTGATTGTGTGCATCTGGTACTATAGCTTAAACCATTTTTACAATCGTGATAAAACTTGGTATTTAGGGTTCTCATAGGGTTTCTTTGAGGGATTTTTGGGATTAAGTATCCATCCTTAAGATTAAAGTAATTTACTAAAGGGATAATAACAGAATAACTCAATTTTATTCAAATTTGCTTTAATGATTATTATAGCATTTGGTATCCAGATATTGTTTAACATTACAAATAGAATGATTACTCTCATTTTTCTCATGAAAATAATTTAAGGGTAGTTTACATAAGTTGAAAATTTCAACATTGATCATATTTCCGCAACTATTTGAGATTCGAGATAAATTATTGCTGTAGAGTTGTGCTATTAACGGTAAAAAAATTATTTTATTATAAATATAATTTTATAAAATCAATAATTTCTGAGCTATAAGCAAATATATATACTTTTTAATTCAGGTGTTTGAAATTAAATTTGATTCTAATGTTGTTTGGTGGGCAAAGGTGTTTCTATTCTTAAACTTTCTGTAATATTATTATTATTATTATTATTATTATTATTATTATTATTATTAGCATCGCGTCTTACTACCCGTTCGGGTTATACGCACTTACGCTAATATATAATGGTAGGGTGATTGTGAGATGAAATGAAGGACCTACAGCTTAACGTGGAATCCGAACCACGGTGGAGGCCTGGCATTCCCCACTGTAATATTATTCCTAGTTCCTAATACCATAGAGTAATTAAGTGTCTATATTATTTAATTTATGATCTTTGGTGTAGTGTCAATACAAAAAAGTTTAGACCTAGTTAATTCGTTTCACAAATCTTATGATCTCTTACTAAATGTCTATTTTAAGATAAAATTGGGACAAAGTCTGTACGATGCACCGTACAATCCCCCCCCCCCCCC
>CABFOW010001306.1:45569-93443 GCA_902141385.1 Timema californicum | reverse complement strand
TGAGGGAGGGAAGGTGGCCCGGGACAACCCCCCCCCCCCCCGCTGTTCCCATGAAACAATGTGGGTCTGTGTTTGTGTCCATATATAGGTGAAAACGTAGGCAAACGCGTGGAGTTTCGTGTTGTCTGTTTTTTTGGGTAAATGAAAGATAGGAATACGAAAATATACAAGGTATATTGATATTTTTTTAACTAAATGGTTTATCACTCTCTCTCTCTACATAAATTAAGATACATTTAAGTGGGTTGTCGTGGAATGTTCTCTTGGTAGTAATAGATCGTTGAAATTGTACCTGTGATACCCATTGAGGTCTGGCTCATTGACTGACGAGGGTTGATGGTCTGAAAAGGTGAGGGTACGTTTGCTGTAGGTTAAGGGTTACCTGGGTAAGCAATAAACTTCCCTTCACCTCTGACAAGACAACTTGTGAGTGTGGGGAATGCCAGGTCTCCATTTTTTTAGCACAACTACTTACTACTCTTTATGTTTGTACTAATTTAATTAATGTGTTGGGGATTAGGAAGGTTTAATTTAGATGAGGCGCACCCACATTTACATGGAGTAAGAATAGAAAACCACTTAGGAAAATCCACCCTCAGTGCACCAGACGGGAACTGAACTCCGATATCCACGTTTTTGGCAGTCTAGTATAACACGATAGTAGCACGTTAGACTATGCAGCCACCGAGGAGGGTGACATTTAATTCGATAATGCGTTATTTCAAAATATGTTTCACGGCCAAATAAAGTAAAAGGTTCCAATAGGGTTCTTATTCCTTAACAACCCTGTTGTTTGAGTTTTCTTACTAGAAATAAATGTGTGGAATTGTGACCTTAGCTCATTTTCAAAGGTTTTTTAAGCATACTACCGTAGCTATAAAACTAGGATTGATAGGCTCTAGATTTAGACTTTCACTAACAAATACAGTATTATATTTTATAGGCTCTCAAAATAAAATTTTAAGGTATTTTAGATCTAGTAGATTCACATGGTGATATCAAAAGCTGTTGGATATTTTTAATAATGTTCATGTTTATTTGGTAGGGAGTAAAAATAATTTATAATAAGGTTATATCTTCTTGTTTAGTATTTTTATTCCCTTATCCTTATTTTATATACGTTTTGGTTTTTATTCTATGTCGACGGCATGTTTCGCGTGATTTTTCACCATCTTCGGATCTTATTTGTATTAAATATGATTGATTTTACTTCATAGGTGTGTCAGAAAACTAAAAAATGTGTGTAAAATGTGCAAAATATACCTAAAATATTTTTTTTAGCTCTGGTGCAATCCATTTTTTGATAGGTCCACATTGACCTTAAAGTTTCTCCGATATTTTAAATTATTTTTGAGGGTTATAAATTAAAATTTTCAACTTTTTGGAATTTTCCCGTCGGTCAGAGGCTAGACGCTATAAGTTTACCAAATTTCAAGTTTCTAGCCCATCTGTAAGTGGGTAAACATTAATATAAGTGAGTGAGTGAGTGAGTGAGTCAGTCATGTGGTTTTATAGTAAAGTGCAGTGAAGTAACTGCAAAACTCTTGACCTTTCTTACGTCACCTTTCATTCCAGCACTAATAGTAAACGAATCACCTCGGCTGTCATTTGGGGTAAGAAGTCACTCTGCCAATAGACTGGATTAAAGAGGAGATTTGGGCTAAAGTTCTGGTTGGGTACACTTATGTTTATTATTTCTATGGTTATATGTGGGTACACCGTTTCTTAATTCAACCCTTTCTAATTCCTAGCACATTAGATTAATTAGATATGCGTATAGCCCGATAAGGTAGTAAGACGCGGTGCTAAATAAATCGGCAGTATTAATAATAGGGGAAATATGAGGGATGACTCTTGAGTACGAGAAGATTTCTTATATCCTATTGGCAGAGCAGAAATATCATTCAAAGCTCCAAAGTTTGATTCTTCTTCTCATTTCTCAAGTCCGGATATTATTTTTTAATTAAATTAATTTTTTTCTTTATGGGTATAGGCTCTACTTCTTCATTCTACCTTATTCATTTTTCTAAATAAGCTTGGTTAAATCTGTATAGCACCTAAGGATTAGGTATTTTAGACTGTGTGGCACAAAAAAAAACCCTGCAACACAGATTATTTATCACCTTTATTTTTCACCTCTATTTTTCACCTTTATTTAAAAAAATAAGAGACATATAAGGACTTAAAACTCGAAGGATATGAGAAATTAATTAAATATGTCAGAAGCATTATGGAAAAAAGCGTCATATTCTAGCAAAAAGCATAAATTAAGTAATATACACTGTTACAGAAACATATTTAGGAAATAGCCCATCACCGTTCACCAAACATCATAATAGACCCCGCAGACCTCAATTTATAAAATATGTTTGCTGAGCGTAAACACAATTGGTCTTAAATAAATATATTTACAATACTTATTTTTAATATTAGTTAAATTTTGAAATTATAAGTTATATAGTTTCTTTAAAAGGGTTTTGGAGAACTGATCAAAATTGGAGATACTTGCTTATATAAGAAGATTCTAAGTAATTTCAGTGGAAAAATTAGATACAAAATTTTGTTCGCAGTCTGCTTAGACTGTGCCAAACTACGGCTTTTAATCAAAAATCGTTAAAGCTTAATTTGAGATAATAGTTTTTTTCTTTTTTTGTTATTGTTGACAATAGGTAAATTATCCTTAATAAGGGGTTAGATAGATAATTCCAAAAAAAATTCTCTATAAATCCTTATGAAAACCCTAGATATCAAGTCTTAGCCCGATCGATAAAATTATTTTCGGTTCTAGTCTAAGATACAAACCTACAGATATGCAGACATATAGACGGACATAAGTCATCACGAAAACCACTTTTACGGGTTCAAATTTTTTTTTTGAAATTTGAGGTTTAATATAATTTCCAAATATCAACTAGTATATAAGATATAAAATAACTCTGGATTGAGTAACAAATTAAAATGGATTGAGAACCTTGGCTGGAATGTGCCAGCATTTAAGGAACAAGGAACAAGGGAATTAAAGAACAGATAAGAATACAATTCAATTTATTTCAATTTATATTCAACTTAAATTCTTTCTTCACTTTTCAATATTTGCTAGTTTATAGACTTCTATTATTCTAACCTATATTTTATCTGTCTTTTTCTGCCTTAGCTTCACACTTGACTTAAACTCATAAGTTTATATTATATTATTTTAATGTGTTTTATATATATATGTGAATTATATTAATTTAATGTGTTCTTAACTCTTTCATATTATGTTGGAAATATAGTGAAGTTCCCTAATTGTCAATCCATTTTAATTTGTTACTCAATCTAGAGTTTTTTATATCTTGTATACTAGTTGAACTTTGGACTTTATAACTCCAAATTTCAAAATCCGTTCCACATTGAATTCTATTATTACATATATATATATATATATATATATTTACATATATATATATTTACATATATATATATTTACATATATACATTTACATATATATAATATACACATATACACATACATATATGTATGGTTTATGATCTTACCCATTAAATTAGGCCGTTAGTAGCCAGTGGGCCAAACCTATCGATAGTAAAAAAAAATGTCAAACTGAGAAGTTTTCCTAGCACTCAATGAACCAACATACAACAATATTGCCCAGCGCCTGTAAGTTAGACTGTACCAGGTCAAGCGCGCGTGCTTGAAAAAATAGAACCAGTTCTATCCTTCAAGCGCGCGCGCTCAATCGCTCGCTCGCTCCAGTCTGGCCACTTCTCATCACAACCAATGTGTTCTATTTTATATTTTAGTTGCTCGCTAACTCGCTCGCCCAGATGAACAGAATTTAGTAAGAAATCTGGCTCCGGGGCACGCTACAACCCAGAAACGTGTTTGTTTCATGTCTTGTAATGTTTCCGTTTTGTGATTAAGGGGGCGATGAGATCATGCGATACGACGCTTAGGGAAGCCCACTCACTTTCCGCAGCTGCGTCACCGGCTCACCGTCTAAAACACGAGATCATACTATGAAATATTGGTTTTTATCACCGTGTCTTGCTACCTGTTTGGATTAAATCCATATTTGATCATTTATTCTAGTGGAATAGGGATTAGGAAGGAAGCATTTAAGAGGTAATCAACACGCATTCGGTGACCTGGTGGTATAGGGGTGAGGTGTCGGACTTCTGTGCTGGGGGTCCGGGGTTAAATCCTCGGTCGCGGCACAGATTTATATGATTACCAAACCCTTCCTTCACCTCTGACAAGACGTGTATTAATCACAACTTGTGAATGTGGGGAATGCCAGGCCTCCACCGTGGTTCGGATTCCACGTTAAACCGTAGATCCTCCATTTCATCTCGCAATCACCCTACCATTACACATTAGCGTAAGTGCGTATAGCCCGAACGGGTAGTAAGACGTGGTGCTAATAATAATAATAATAATAATAATAATAATAATAATAACACGCATTCGCCTGAAAAGAGAGTGAGAAAACATTAATGTAAAAACACCCTCAGTAGACCAAACTGAGATTCAAACCCCAATCTACCCGTCATCATAAGGCCAGTTCAACACAAGAATGATGCCTTAGACCATTCATCCACTGAAGTGGGTATGATAGAAATAGAGGTGATTTTAACAACTTTTTTTATTATCTTAAAATCACAATTTCACCTAAGTGTCACTAATCTTGTGTTCATATCTTAATCTTAACAAACTTTATAAGTATGATTAAACCCTTCCTCCACCTCTGACAAGATGTGTATTAATCACAACTTGTGAATGTGTGGAATTCCAGGCCTCCACCGTGGTTCGGATTCCACGTTAAACTGTAGGTCCTCCATGTCATCTCACAATCACCCTACACTACACATTAGCGTAAGTGTTTATAGCCCGAACGGGTAGTAAGACGCGGTGATAATAATAATAATTTAAGTATGGTTGCATAGATTTTTCAAATAGTTATTATTTTTACTTTATAGTAACTCCTTAGGGAGAGAAAGTATTGTAATTGTAAATTGCCTGTTGCTTTCCCATCTTCTATCTACGAGAGTGAGAATGAATTTTCTCTTCATTATTACATTCCTCATCAATACCCTTCTTATGAAGTGAATGTTATGTAAAATCTGGACAGGTGGCCTCATTTACTATTTTTGGTAATAATAAGGAGCCTGGTGTTCTATTCCCAGCTAAGTGACTTATGTCAGTTAATAATAAACCTTAGTTCTAAATAATTTTGATTGTAATAATTAATATTATCTGAAAAGTTTTACTCTTGTTTTCTTATGTCTTGGACGTTTAGATCTCCATTCAACTTATCATTATATGAAAGTATATATGTGTTTATGTTGCTATTTTTCGTAATAATGAGACTGGTGTTCTATTACCAGCTAGGTGACTTATGTCAATTTATTTATTTTTAATAAAAACCTTAGTTAGAAATGATTTTAATAGTAATAATTAATATTACCCGAACAATTTTAATCTTGTTTTCTTATATCTTGGACGTTTAAATCTCCATTAACTTATCTTTATATGAAAGTGTATATGTGTGTATGTTGCTATTTTTCGTCATGTACGTTTTTCTCTATTTTTTAAAATTTCATACATACCTAATCCATTCTAGCACATTTAAATATTCTATAGGATAATCATAGTTTTTGATCACTACCTATGCTTTTTGTCTTGTTACAAAGCACAAACATGCTGATTATCATGGCTTGCCTTAGTTTTAAACTACTTTTTAGGAAATTAAATTTGTGTTTTATTATTCTAAAAGCACCAACATGCTGAATTTTATATCTTCTCTTTATTATTATTATTACTATCATTTGGATATCTTCTTTACTTTCTGTTTTCTCTTGTCTAATTTTTTTGCTATATCACATAAGGCGTTACTTAATTTTTTGTACTCAAGTCATTAAGTCTGACTGAATCAGAGTGTTTTTTTATAAAGAGACTAGGCTCATGTAAACATCTACAAATAAATACATTTTCCTAAATGTTTTCCCATGGAAATGTGTTTACGTTTAGGTTTCTATAAATATAACATTTCAAAATCCTACAATATTTGCGTAGTTTATATATAGCTGTATAGCCCAAGCGGTTAGCTAGCCACGGTGGAACGAAAATAAACTTAAGCTCTAAAACAATATTTACTTTATTTATTTCTCAGATTTTTTTTATATCTTTGCATTATTCTCACTTTTTTTACTAGTAGAAATGTCGATTCCTCTTTCCATAAATTTTTAAGTTTTATTTCACACGTTATAAACGTAGTCATGAAGTCATATTAAACGACATGATCAATTTTATTGATCAACGACGAATTCCCCCACCCCCTTTTTTTTATATATCGAGGCATAACTACGCGAGGTAGAGAGACAGGAGGCGCCAGATCAAAATCTTCTTCACGCATGAAAGAACTTGTCAGCATCTCCTCCTTTCTTCCGCTCCGCCAAACCCCTCCCCCCACTTAACCCCTCCTCCCCCCTCAACTTAGTTACTACGCTCCTGAAGATCGTGCACCCCATTAGCTTCCCTCAGCCCATCAACGATCCTTCCCCTTCCCCTTAAGCCTCTCAGTGCCACATCTTTCTTATTTTTTCATCTCCCGTCCTCTCTCACCGCCCTCAATGGGAACAATGCAATAGGATCGCTATCCCATGCATTAACGAGCTGAAGAGGAATCAATTCTAAGTTAAACGAGTGTTTGTAGTCGGCGCCTCTGTTCAACATCAAGGTCCATCTAAAAGAGGGTGAATCGTGTTGGCTATTTTATGTTTTGACTACTCGGCATGATTTTAAAGGCTTATCTCGACAGATGATATCGCACAAATTGAACCATATTTGAACCAAGGACTTTGGTAGGAATAAACTATTAGAAAATACAAGCTTGTTTTTTAATAATAATAATAATTATTATTAGCACCGCGTCTTACTACCCGTTCGGGTTATACGCACTTACGCTAATGTGTAATGGTAGGGTAATTGTGAGATGAAATGGAGGATCTACAGTTTAACGTGGAATCCGAACCACGGTGGATGCCTGGCTTTCCCCACATTCACAAGATGTCTTGTCAGAGGTGAAGGAAGGGTTTGGTAATCAGATAAATCTTACCGGGACCGAGGATTGAACCTCGGCCGCCAGCACAGAAGTCTGACACCTTACCCCTAAACCGCCAGGTCACCCTTATTTTTAAATTAAAATTGGTGGCATTTTATTATAATGCTAATGTTCTTTATTAGATATTGATATTATTTATCAAATAAGACAGCTACAGATCATAATTATTCGCGTAATAATACGTGAAAGTATAACAAATAATTTTTATATCTGTCAATTAACGCTCTTTCTAGGAAAATTTGATTACATCTAGATTAATGGCATTATGGTATACCACCATGGGCATCTATCAGAGCAAACTATGCGTGCAGAATGTAATCTTTCATGATGTCAAGGGACTTTATTCTATTTTAGAAATTTATATATAAATGTTAAACACTGCGTCTTACAAGCTGTTCGTGTTTTAATCTTATGTACTAAATACGCTAATGGTTTTAAGGATGGGTAAAGTTATATTTATAGGAAGTTACTCGAATCGACTTGGAAGGAGAATGGAAAAACATTTTGGAAAAATCACCCTCAAGACACCTGACCAAGATACAAACCTTGATCTCCCCATCATCGTTAGTATATTATACTGTGAGAGTAGCGCCTTAGACTATAGGGCCAACGAGACGGGTATTTGTGTTTGGTAATTGATTTAAATGTCCATTTGTAATCTTAACATAATATTATTTTTCCTGTTTTATTACATTACTAAAAACAGCTCAAATTATATCGGTTGTTAGTAACTTAAACAATCATATACCAACAATGCGATCTTACCTTGCCAGCTGCATTACATCAGTTATTTTCTCAACCAAATAATACAAGACGAGGAGATAAAGTGGTTGAAAATTCATAAGCATTCTCTTGAATTGAAATTTGAGATTTTCACTTTTAAAAGCAGACCATTAATGCGTGTGTTCTGAACATAGATCCCCGTATGTTCCAATATGAACCTTAATTTGAAACCAAATACAATTTGTTTGGAAATCATTTGACCTTTATCTTGAACATGAAAATATCTTTATTCATGATTTGACCTTGGATTTTTAGATTAATTCAACGAAACTAGCAGCTATGTGATCGGTAATATACAACCTAATTTTCATAGAAAGAACCTTGTATGAAAGCTAAAAAGGCTTTTATGCATTCCTATATCAGGTTATGTTATATGTGCCTATATTGTCAATGACTATAAAATAACACTTTATAATATGAATAAATGTTTTCAATGTTGGCAGCAAAAAAATATATGTCTGTATTTTCTAAAAGGCTCTTCTTATAAAAAGTGAACTGGTCATTTATTTACAAGGTATTCAATCTCTTTATTTTAATGGAGAGCCTTTTCAAAATTCCTCCCAAACACGGGAAATAATTTCGTATCTATTTCTGACGAGTTTTTTTTTACTGAAATAATTATGTTGACTATCATAACATAACCAACAAATTAGCTTCAACAAAAATTATTCTCTTTAAAAAAAAAAATTGTTAATGGTACTGAAAAATAATAATTTTACATTAAGAAAATTATTTATTTATGCTTTAATCAAAAATGTAATTTAATTAAAAATACAACCATATAGCTGTTTACTTTAAACAGTTTTACACTACTACTTCGTTTTAGTTTTGTTTGAAAGATAAAAAAAAAACTTTTAAATTTGTTAAAGTAGATCTAACGCACTTGCGTATACTTAAACACCTCTAGAAATGATTAACAATGCTACCACAAAAATAATTAAAAGTTTTCATAATGGCTTATTCTATTTTACCAGAGATCTTCTTGACAGTTGTTCATTCATAGTTTATTTGCACAGAATCTGATATTGAATAAAGTAAGGAAGCATCGTGGATGATGCGCAGGTCTCTCTATACATATGAACAAGGCCCAGCTACGGAATCAAGTGTTTGGTTCACCCAATCACACGAGGCGAACATAAATTAGGTCATGTGACGGGTTCTGAGTCAATCACAAATAGTTGAGCGATTTGTTTTTTACGTTAAAACACGGGCTGAAATATTTTTATTTTTGTCTGCCTGAACCCATACTGATTATCTCCTCAGTTGGCTCGGAGATAGTTTGTATCATGGACTATATTGTTTGGAAGCAATTAGTATTGTTAAAATAAGCTAAACATATATCTCAATTATTATACTACTATAAAGCCACATGGCCAACTCACTCACTGACATTAATGTTTACACACTTTCAGATGAGATAGAAACTTGAAATCTTGCCAACATCTAGCTTCTAGCTTGTAACCGACGGGAAAGTTCCAAATGTTAAAAAAATTAATTTTTAACCCCCAAAAAATTCAAAATGGTGGAGCAACTTTAAATTATTATTAGCACCGTGTCTTACTACCCTTTCGGGTTATACGCACTTACGCTAATGTGTAATGGTAGGGTGATTGTGAGATGAAATGGAGGACCTACAGTTTAACGTGGAATCCGAACCACGGTGGTGGCCTGGTATTCCCCACATAGCAAATTTAAAGCTGGTGCAGAACTTTCTTTGGGGATTTCTTGTGACTATACGGTAAGGCCTATCAAAAAACGGCTCTGGAATTACATTAGTTTACATCCACTTGAAAAGAAAATTAATTACTGGCTTGAGGGCGGAGCCCCCAACGAGATAATCGAGTTATAATATGAAGTCCTAAGCCTCGCTTGCTTGGCCACTGTCCCACCAAACTATTATATATCTGTTTTTGTGACGTCGTACAGTTAAATCACTTTACATGCTCAAATATATTACTACTAGACCATTGATTTTAAACATTATTCAATTCAGAGCACACCGAACAAGGCTCTAAGATTTTCGAGACACACCATTAGCTTTTTTTTTAAGAAAAGATTTAATCATTAAAATATCGAAAGTCAATATTGTGCTAAGAAGTTCAATAGCTAAAATTCTATTAAGAAAATACTGTTGATAATGGATCTTAAAAGACTAATTTTTACCCCTCGAATTTTTAACTGCTAATTTTTAATCTTATCTCAAACCCTCGCGGCACACGCGCGGAGCCTAAGAGGCACACCAATGAGCCGTAGACACTTGTCTGAAAAATCTATACTAGACCATGCATGTACAACCCAATCTTTTTCTGAGGCCAATATGCTGATTGTTGCTGTGTGTTAATTGTTGGTAGTGTGTTGATGTTGATGCTGTCAGCTGTTGATTTAACCCGTATCGATGGGCATGCAGTCATAAGGTGAAGTGTAAGAGGACGTGATAAAAGGCTAATATCATTGAAGTTTTTATGGAAAAGCAATTCTTTTATTCTTAGCACCACGTCTTACTATCCGTTCATGTTATACACTTAAGTACTAATTGCTCTAATGGATTAGGAATTGGGAAGGTTTAATTTAGAGGTAATAACCCGCATTTTGCGTAGAGGATGACTGAAAAACCATTTAGAAAAAACCAACCCCAGTTCACCCAATCGAGATTCGAACCTCGATCTCCCCGTCCTGGCAGTCGAGCTCAACACTACTAGCACGTTAGCTAACTACGCCATCAAGGCGAGTTTTTGTCAAAATAAATAAAATATTTATTAAGTAGAAACACAGTTTAATCGTCTTCACATGATATCAACAGTTATTGAATATCTTTCCTGTCCCGTTGTTCTAGAATCTAATGACAAATTTTCTCTTAATTTAAATGTTTGTTATCTAATGCAGTTATTCTCATGACATATTCAACAACTGTTGATATCACCATGTTAATAAAATTAAACTCTATTTTAATACTGAAACCATATTTTATTTATTTTTAACCAAAAAGTTTTGCTATAAAAATTGCAACAATACTGACATTTCTAGCGTCTTTTTCCATCCCATATTTGTGTCTAATTTATTTATTCTAGTAAACCAATGACTACTGGAAGTTCAGGTTTCAGATCCTCCTGGCTGGGCGTAGTCCTAAATTATTGTTTACGACTTTCCTTCCATGCAAATGTGGTTTTAGATCTTCTAAACTTTACTTTAATCATCCCTAAAAATTTAACGTAATGAAACATGTGAGTACAACTAAAAATGGTGGTAAGACTTGTTGTACAAAAAAAAAAAATTAATTTGATTTAATATCCAGAATTGGTTTACAATTAGAGGAAAAAATGTGGCTTTTTGACGTTCTTAACCCACCTAGGTGTTGTAGTTGGTTAACGCGCTGGTCTCGTGTTAATCTAGCCTGCCGAGGATTGGGAGATCAAGGTTTGAATCGCAGTTGGGTGAATTGAGGTGGTTTTTCCTAAATGGTTTTCCACTCTCTCTTCACGCAAATATTAATATACTTCCTATAACTCAACCTTCCTCAACCCTAACTCATTAGAGTAATTAGTTCATGTGCATATAACGTGAACTGTTAGCACGACGCGGTGTTAGAAAAATGATCAAAATAACACGTTTTTATATCAAAGTTTACATGAGTAGGAACCTGCTCAAAGGGGGTGCCTGGGTTCGAATACTTTTAGGTTATGCAGAGGTGTTTTTTTTGTTTCAAAATGATTTCCGTTTTTCCTTCCAAAAAAAATGTGAGTACATTCCTCTAGTAGTAAGACGAGGTATCCACGTGAATGTTTTTTTAAAACCTAAACAAGCCTCCCGTTCAACCAAGATACCATTCAATCCATAAAAGTTACATAAATCGTATGAAAGTTTAGCAGGAAGCGATGGTTCGTTTCTAGAACACTAAGTGTCTCTTCCTAATCTCCGCTTCTCCATGAGACGTCCATGAATCAACGTGTTATTCGATCAAGACCCAATAAGCCAGCCAAACTAGTAACTTCTTTCCTCTCCATACCTCCATCCGACCTTTATTTCAGCGAGAATAACACATATTTCTCCGAATGCCGTTAATCGTGGTAAAATCGAAAAGGGAAATCGGCTTGCGCTGTTCAAAGAAAAGTCTCTTGAGGAACGCTACACTCCCCATTGCAAACTCTAACCCAAAAACCCTTCAACCCACTATGTAATTTTATGCGAGTGATGTGCGGTGCAGTAAGGTGAAATTCCTATTAATTCATTAAAACCCAGACCATATATCGTGAAAATTGAAGGAAATAGGTTAGTTACAGCTATATCTAGCCTTGTTTTATTACAAACAGCTTGCATGTGGTGACCTGGTGGTCCAAGGGTAAGTAAGGTGTCAAGACTTCTGTGTAAGGGATCCGGGCTTCAATCCTCGTTCACGGGACAGATTTATCTGATTGCCAAATCCTTCCTTTCACTTCTGACAAGACGTGTATTAATCACAACTTGTGAACGTGTGGAAAGCCAGGCCTCCACCGTGGTTCGGATTCCACGTTAAACTGTGAGTCCTCCATTTCATCTCGCAATCAACCTACCATGACACATTAAGCGTAGGTGTATACAGCCCGAATGGTTAGTAAGAGGTGGAGCTAATAATAATAAAACATGCTGGTGTTTTTTTCTCTGAATCTTACTAACCATCTTGGATAAACGTATGGTAGCCATATTTTTTTTTTAGAAAAAGCAGGACTAAATACATATTAAACATGGCATCTAGG
Source organism: Timema californicum (assembly GCA_902141385.1). Lineage (NCBI taxonomy): Eukaryota > Metazoa > Arthropoda > Insecta > Phasmatodea > Timematidae > Timema > Timema californicum. Next base: position 80,809 of record CABFOW010001306.1, on the reverse strand, counting down.
CCTCTATATTATTATCATTATTATTATTTCTAGTTGTTTTGTTTTACTACAGGCCCATTACTTTTGTCAGTGAACTTAGACCCCCAATACGGCCTACTATTTGGCTCCTCGTTCAGTTGCCAGAATTTTCTTAATTCCTTTAAGTCATCTAATATTTGAATTCTTCTTCTTCCTAATCTCTAATTTCCATCAAACTTTTATTATATGACGTCAGGCTATAGACAGTTCGCCCTAAGGATGTGTACGATTTACTTTGCTTTGTAACGAAGGATCACATCTAAAACGGTTCTCTTCTCACCTACTCTTCTTTGGAGTAGCAGAGGAAATATAATAGAAGGTTAGAGAAAAATATAGTAGAAACACAAAGCTATCTATTAATTCTCCCTTTGATAGTTTAAGGTAACAATGAGTTATATAATATCAAACAAAACCTAAAAAAACAAAACAGAGTTTCATCATCAATTTAATGGAACCAATATTAATTTCGAAGAAAGCTTTGTTCGTACAAACATATAAATATACATTTTATTTTTTTCTCCACTTTAATTATTGGTTATAAATAAATTAACAGTGTTGGTTGCTAGTCATTTCAAACTTATACTTTATTACTAAAGTTCTAGTAATACCTATCATTAGAATCAAAATAACTCTAAGAACAAATAATAGGTGACGTCAAGAAATATCTATATGAGACGTATATAAAAAAAATGTATAACGTGTCTATACACTGATTTTGGCAGGAATACCGTTCTAAAAGGTGTTTATTTCTAACAAAATACTGATTTTGGCTAAAGAGCTTGTGCATTAAACTTCTCGAAAAATAAAACACGAATATTAGGTTTATTTAGATTCAAAACATTATTTTATATTATTTTAAAAATAATTACTTTTGGAAGCAATTAGTTAAAAATCGGTACTTATGGTTTAATTACTGCCTGTTTTGTAGGATATTAGTACACTACCACAACATTCCAAAACGTATGGTCACCCTTTAAATAAGCTAAACTATAAGGTTAAGGTTAAAAATGTGAGGTTGGGAAAAAATGTTCCCACACTTGCACAAAGGGAAAGTGAAATAACTCTCTGATGTATATAACTCGAAAGTTCATTGGTGGTATAGTTTAGTAAGTCTAGCTATCTCACTATCCTGAGATAGTTCTATCCAGTCCACCTCATTACACCCTATCCTTATCCTGAGCTAGTTATATCCAGTCCACCTCATTACATTATATCCCTATCTTGAGATAGTTTTATCCAGCCCACCTCATTCCACCCTATCCTTATCCTGAGATAGTTCTATCCAGTTCATCTGATTACAACCTATCCCTATCTTTAACTAGTTCTATCCAGTCTAACTCATTACACCCTATCCTTATCTTTAACTAGTTCTATCCAGTCTACCTGATTACACCTTATCCTTATCTTGAACTTGTTCTAGCCAGGCCATCTCATTACAACTTTTACCTACATCAAGCTAATTCTATTCAAAATTATCCTTTGCTGACATATAAAATTATACCAAACTTGGTCGAAATAGTTATGTATAAATATATTTCTAGTGTTTTGGAACTCTAACTTACTAACCCACACATTATTTACTTGAAATGTAGGTACTACTTCTCTGGGTGAAAATATTTGTCTTAAAACTCTTTTATTTTGTACTAAACTATATTAAAATCTGCTTGGAACTGTAAAGGTTGTGAAGGTTGTGAGACTGCACATTGATTTGACCTTGATGAGAGATACATAATTTGGTAAATAGAAAAATCTCAATATTATGCCCCTTATTAATCCTCAAGGTCCCCTTAGTTGTATGTCAAATTTGACCTGAATACATTTATAACCATAAGGGTGGTGGGAACGCTATCATACCTTTACGTAGGATGTGAAAGTATATTTACTACTTTCAAAACAATTTATTTGATGATCTTATTAAGTCAACCACCTTAAAATTTGTTCGATTTGATTTCTAATCATTCAGACATGGTCTTGCACTTAGCCCTTCATAGGGTTAGTGTTGCCTGCACCATCTGGTAAACATTCCATGTACTTAGGGAGTTCAGATAGTGTAGTTGTACCTCGTTGCCCTCTACACTGTTTTTCTGTGAGTGAGCTTGAAAGTGCATACCAATTTTGTAGGGAAAGATATTTTAACATACCTTCCAGGTATTTTAACATGCCACAATCGACATGGGCACAATAGCTTTATTTCCCTTCCGAAGAAAGATTCATCGACCTTTGCTGGGTTAGAACCCACGAACATTGGGTCCTGAGGCAATAACTGTACCCCAAGGCCACCTAGGTTGACAGGTTATAAGTAGCGGTGCAAATATCAACAGCGTACAATTACTTATGCCGGGATCACGATCAGCTTAATTTTAACTTAACGTAACGTTCACTTAAGGCTCACTAAACTGAATAAAACAAATGTGTGATCATGATTCACGTAACTTAACGTAACAACTCGAGCCAAACATCTGCATTCTAGAGAACCCACGTGTTTTGGATCTTTGATTTGTACTATTTGTAAATTGTTGATCTGTGAAATTTTACTGTTTCCAAACAATAAAATATCTATTATTCATATTTTATAAGTTTAGCGTTCATATATTAGCTTAATTATTAGGTTTCAATATCTGATCACTAGAACTTAAACTAAAGAGTAAACCTTGTTCATAAAACCAACAAATGAATTACTAAACAGACTTGTTTACGTCACTCGCATAATGATGGGCTGCTTAGATCACGTGATAACCTTCATGTAACGTTCACATGAAAGACCTCCCAGGACATCTATTAGGTTAAGTTAACTTCAAGTGAATGTTCAGTTAACTGCATCCTGATCACTTCCATTTAAAAACACGAAAATAACCTTCAAGTTATGTTACGTTAAGCTAACGTTAAGTGAACATTAAGTTCATCGTGATCCCGGCACTAGCTGGCGTGCAAAGCGTGTTTGAATGTAGTATCATAAAATAACGTGAAACTAATATTTCAAAACTTAAAGAGGCTAAAAATAGAACTTTATTTATGCCTTCATTCTAGTAAAATAAAATAGTTAAGTCTTTGAAACTTAAGATTTAGAAATATTTACTACAATCATAATTCACCACAGCCGTCACATTCGGGGAGTTTCTCGCCGCCTTCGCCAAAAGTTGGCAACGTTGCATGACGTCATTTCTGCTAGCTATTACCGCGCTGTAGTTTATGCATCCAATTAACAGCACTGGGTGCTGCTGGGAGGCCCTGGTTATGCAATGCAGTTTTGACCCAATTTACATTTAACCATAAGGGGATAGCGGGCATTCAATTTCACAGAGAAACATTATTTTCATAAATTTACGCCCTTTTACTTTCGTAAAGAAAGGACTATAAAGCCCAACATGTTATGAGGTTAAAAACTTAATATAATCGCATATGTGCGATATTAGTATTTCAGATAACTTTGTCTGAAACATTTAATTTTGGAAAATTATTTTCACTTTTTTTTATAAGGAAAAATATTGTAATCGTGAACATTTTCGAACTCGAGATAATGATGAATCTTTACGTGCAATGTTTCACCAAACCAAAGATATTGTGTCTTACAAATATGTATGTCCCCATGTTTGTCTGCCTGTCTCTTTCATTGTTTGTCCGTTAAATCCATTTGTCTTTGCATTAATCTTCAGGGTGGCCCACGGAAAAGTAGCCCGTCTTCTATAACCAGCACACGCCTCTCTCTGAATTGGAGGAGGTCAATCCCCTTCCACCCACATTGTGACATGAAGAATGAGTCAATGAAGCTTTAGACGAGCAGTTCGCTTGCTCATTCTTCATGTCACAATATGGTTGGAAGGGGATTGACCTCCTCCAATTCAGAGTGAGGCATCTGCTGGATATAGGAGTCGGGTTACTTTTCCATGGTCCACCCTGTATATTTACTTTAGTCTATCTTTCTGTTCATTATTTTGTCTATATGTATGTTCGTTAGCCTTTATATATGTCTGTCCATAAGTATGTATATTTGTCTAATAGTATTTATGTCTGTCCATTAGTCTGTATGTTTATTAGTCAGTGGGTCTTTCTATTTTTCTGTATGTCCATTAGTCAACCTACTTGCATATTATTCTTTATTTCCATTAGTCTGTATATATATATGTTCATTAGTCTGTTTATATGTATGTTCATTAGTATTTTTATATGTCTGTCTATTAGGATGAATTTTTGTCCATTAGTCTTTCTGACAGATATTCTGTATATTCGTTAGTCTTTGTGTCCACTATTCTCAGTATTCTCTAGGCTGTATGTTCATTAATCTCTATGTCCAGTAATATGTCTTTCCTTTAGTATTTCTGTCTGCTAGTCTGTCTGTCCGTTAGTCTGTTGGTTAGTATTTATGTCTGATTGTCTTTGTCTGTTATATGATATTCAATGTTAGATTGAATTTTGAAGTTATAAATTTCACCATGGAATCCCCGTATTTATTTTATCGTATTGGAGTTAATAATTCTCTCTTCAAATTATTGATCGTGTTTTTACAAAAAAAATTGTCTCTAAAAAAACATAATTTGTACCAGGCTTACTTTTTATTACAAATTTGATTCAATTTAATTGAAAACCCAGACTGGTGGACGTTCAGTTAAAGGTGTCAGTCTTGTTTTGTCTTTTTTGCTAGTGTCAGGGATGTTGGAGTTTTGATATACTCGTATGTGTGTACTGAGTATGGTTTATGATAAATATCTTTCAACTTTTTTTCCTCCTTACGCCCTAATACCCGTTTGGACTATACGCATACATTAACAGTGTTAGTGGAATATAAATGAGGAAAGTAGACTTTTAGGGGAAAAGCTCCTATATTTGCGTGAAGAAGAGTGGAAAATAATTCAGTAAAAAAACGGCATTAGTAAACCCGACTGGTATTTGAACCCCAATAACCTCGTCACTAGAGATCTGATCCAACACGAGAATGATGCCTTAACCCATTGGTCCCAAACTCAAGATAATCGAGGCGGCAAATTTACCAAATCGAGGGGGTGTTGCGGCTAATAAATAGCCTATAGAAACATGTTAGCTTCAATTTATTCTTTACTTTATCTTAATCCCACGTAAATCTTTCGCCCGTACTATACATGTTTTAAACATGTTGGTGGAATTTAGTTAACATGTATCCACATTTGCAAGGGGAGAGCGGTTTGACAGTTTAAGAAATACCATCATGCTCCCGGCCGGTATTTGAACTCCAGCCCCCCAAAACAAACAAACCAGACCAAACTATCTAATTATAATAAAAGGGGGACCTATTTAAGGCAGAAAAGATCTCCAGCAGATTCAATAATATAAAATATTCTTAAAACCGTTGATACTGTGTATCATTCAAGTCACCATATTTATAATAAAAGTGAGAATTTAACTTTATAATAATATTTAGCACCGCATCTTACTACCCGTTCGGGTTATACGCTAATTTAACTTTAAACTTGATTTGTCAATTTTTGTTGTTGTTGTAAAAGTGACCCATTTTCTCAGAAGATATCAAAGGTATTCACATAAAACATTCACTATAATTATAATAAATATAAGATAATACAATTTTTAAACAACCATTTTAAATTATAATCAGAAATGAGATCGTAAAGGATTCAAAACCATAACTTTTAAGAAATAAAAACTTTGTCAGAAAAAAAAGTTGATATTCATTCTGTTCATATTTTTAATAGCTATGTGGAAAACTTTGGTAATTTTTTTTAAATTGTATATCGTCAATAGTTCTTGAGAAAACGTGTCATAAACTGAAGAAAAATAACATTGGTGACATAGCCGATTTCGTCCCCCCTTGTAAACAAATATTCCTATTGGAATAGCGTTTATTTTGACCATCGCCACGAATATTTGTGGCGGCTTGTTTGATTCAATGCTACAAATGGAACTAAGTTATTTACACAAGAGTAAACTGGGTATGTTCCTAATTAACATGAAATACTTCCATTCACAAGGGACAAGGGAATGAGGAATAATGTAATGCTAGTTTAATTTACGTTTGAACCTTACATACCTTCACGTACGCGTGTCGGGAGTTACGCTCCCGGAATATTTGGTATTCGTTATTTATTTGTAATGATATTTCTATATAGTTGGGAATATTTTAAACTAAGGCTGATAACCAAGCTCGACATTAATTTATTGTGTGCTCATTTTTTTTCTATCACCGCGTCTTAGTACACGTTCAGGTTATACGCTTAAGTACTAATTAAGCTAATGGGCTAGGAAACAGGAAGGTTGAATGTAGAGGAAATTAACCCTCATTTGCGTAGAGGGAGAGTGGATAAAACCATTTAGGAAAAACCACTCCCAATTCATCCAAGTGAGTTTCGAACCTTGATCTTTCCGTCCTCGGTTGCCTAGCTCATTACGAAACCAGCGTCAGATAACTACGCAACCGAGGTGGGTCATTACATTAATGGTGTAGGGATGAAAAAGGGAATATTTTTGAGATAATATATCGCCATTTGCGGGGAAGGAGAGTGGGAAACCATTTAGGAAGAACCACCCTCAGTATACCAGACCGAGATTTGAACCCCAATTTTTTCGTCCTCAGCAAGTAGATCTAATACGAGATTGACGCTTTAGACCATTTGACAACTTAAGCAGGTTGGTGTGATCTTCAAAATGTGTGTGGAATAATAAATAATGAATGTGACTACGCCAAATTTGTTAATAAATTTTTATATCAGTTCTTAAGTAAGGTGGGAATGTAGGAAGAGCGATACAGGGTGTTCTTTTAAATTTTTATACTCAAATACTTTTTTGATTAAACTAAATAAAATAGTTCTCCAGTATAAACACAGAGTTTAAATTTCTTCATATGGTGATATCAACAGTTCTTAAATATCTGTAAAGCGCTTTAAGTAATTTAGTGAAAAGTTTAAAATGTTTCTCAACTGATGACACCATGCTCATGATAGATATTTAACCAGTTGATATCACCAGGTGTTCATACCGAGGAAATATTGTATACATTTTGGTCAAAATGTTTTTCTATAAAAGCCGTCTACTCTCGCGTTCCCTACATCCACACTTCAACTTTATTTTTAAAAACATAAAACACATCCGTATGCCCACGGTCTAAGGCAGATGAGTCGAAACTTATCCGACAAGTGTGCCATCTAAGGACTAGCTGAACTTAGAACTTGATTAGAGGGCCAGCTCTTATCTGCGTTTTAAATGAGAGTTTTGATAATAAAAGATTATTTAATATTATGAAATGTAAAAGAAAAACTCAAATAATTTTTTTTTAGCAATTCCTAAAATTCAGAGAAGAAAAATTTATTACACTGTCAAAGTGAGTGGCTTAGACAATAATTATTTCAATAAATTATGGTAAATTATTTAAAAGTTAATAAAAAGATAATAAATTGATATAGCCTCTATATTTTAAAATAAAAAAATTAGAAAATATTTTACATACTAGTTTGAAACATGTTGTATTTTGCTAGCCAAGATATGTATGTTCAGTTCAGAGCGTGTTGTCTTCAACAGCATACAAGATGTACTTAAGTACGAGTGATTTCTAACTGTTGACTCCACAAATCTCATCGTGATATGACATTGAATGGCATGGCTGTCGACATATTATTGGAAAAAAAATGTAACTTTGTAAAAAGTTATATTTAATTTCATGTCGAAGAGCCACCTAAATAATGCTCGTGACCCACCCAATGGCACTGCCATGGATTTACCGTCTCTGGTATAAGGTGTCAAGTTCGTAACATACTGGATTTAGGATTACAGAGAGCTTAAATTTGTGCCTTAGATGTGGTTTTCCAAAATTGATTTATTTATAGATATACTATACCCCAATACCTCTCTACGATATACATAGCAAGATTGAAAAACTATATATATATATGCCTACATAAATAATTCGTTCTTGGTTCAAAAAATATACATTCCAAATTTTGTTAAAATTGGTGGGAAGACCTGGTTGAAGATAATGTCACATATCTTCTAAAGACATGTCATTTTCAAAAAATAAATAAATAATTAGTTAACTATTCTTAAAATAGCTTTTAAATGCATTTTTTTTAAATTGGCTGGAGCAGAATTAGGCCTACTTCAAAAAGCCAGATTTAAAAATAATTCGGGGGGTGCAATATTCTAAATAATTTCAAATGAGAATCGATCCAAATAACTTTTAGGAACATCTAATTTTCTAATTTCTAAGATTAACTGGGGGAGAGGAGGCTACAAACTCCCTAAAACACATGTTATGTCCTTGCCTTTCCCATCCTTGAACAAATAAATGTTTACCTCTACAGTATAAAATAACGATTTCATAGGGTTTAATAGTAAGCTTTAAAATAATGTCATAATCTTACTATTTTGAACCCCTCCCCAACCAAATTGAATTTTTCCTACTTCCATACTCCCCTTTTTAAGCTAATTTGGTTGAATATAATAATTTTATAGTTTTTCCCCAAACAAAATTTAAAGCATTCACTTTAAATATATAATTTTTTTATTAAATAAACCTTACAAAATGTTGAAAACACATCTTGCAATTTAGTCTATTTTTTTAAAAAAAGTTAGAAAAGCTTAACCGGCAAAAATCGATTTATGAGATGATTTCTTTTGAAAATAATGCAAATTCATTTTAAAATATCCATCGTGTTCTAAGTAAAATAACAATATAAAGATTGGATAAGAGTATTTACATTCAAAAAATGAATATTTAAAATATTCAAAAATCACAAAGGAGTTTCACAATCAAGCACAACACACAATTTCCAGACATTAATTACTGAAGTTCCAATAACAGACACTAGAGTGTATCAAAACTTACAACTAAAATTTGAAGTAGTTGCATATGTTACTATGATCCAGCATAAGTATTTTCTGAGTCCATACCCTCCGGTTAATTTCGCAATAAAGTTAATAAAAATAAATTGCGAGATTAGTCGTACTGAAAAATTACCCTGGTTTGTCCAACCTTATAAAGTTATGAAAAAAGTACTAGTCGACGTAAATTAAATTGGTTTTATATTTGTTTTCTATTTGTTATGCCATTTAAATATTTCTGGTTGAAATAATTGCTTAGTCTAGAGAAATATACATAGATCTAACATTAAAAATTAACAAAAATATATATGAGGGCTTTAATTTTTATAGAACTTTGTTTTCAATATACATTTTTATATCTTATGTCATTAAGTCTTAGCAGAAATAATGACACACCTTAGAGTCACGTTGGCACCCAGGATAATTGAAATAGTAAGTTTTTGAAAGATCTAACATAAAAAATATATATTCTCACATTTCACATAACGGTTTACAATTTTAACTTTCAAAGTACTTTATACATTTCAAAAAGAAAAAAAAAATCAGGTTCGATGTCATGGAATTATACTACTTGTCGTTTCAAAAAGCCGTTAAATTCGAAGTAGCCTTTATACATGCACGTTGCAATAAACTTTCGTTCTTTTGTTTTGTATATATGTATATGTATGTGTGTGTTTGTGTATGTGTGTGTGAGCTCTCCCCCGAAACTTGTAATGATAGGTTCTAACGAAGAATTGAAAGGGTGGCGTATATTTGAAACGCTATTTTCAATCTGTAATTTGCTGCGAGTGGGTGTAATAAAGTTCGACAAGAGAGGGTGGCATAGGGGATGAAAGAGGTGGTGGGTGGGGTGTTCAAGAGAAAAGAGGTGTTTTACAAGTGTAAAACAGTATAGTATAATGTTTCAACGAGTAGAAATTTCACGATTCAGACGAAATATAAAAAAACTTCTAAAAGTCGTATATCTGAGTATGCTTGTGATTTTTTTTAGGTATCTAAACGTTTCAGGAGGATAAAGATCCCCATTTTCAGTAAAAGGTTTATCATAAGCCCCGACAACATGTGTAAAATATAACTTAATAACTTTATTTGAACTGATACGTGAAGGCTTAGGCCTAGCCTTAATTCTATAAAACATCTTCAAATATTGAAACTCGAAAAGACTAATAAAATAAACATGTCTTGAGAATTTTGATTTTCAAATTATTAAATTCCAAATATAAGTCTTAATAATATAAAAAAGGAATGAAATGATTGAACATCATACTATTGAATTCCAATTCGATTACTAAGATAATCCGAGCTTGTGCCATACGTGTGAGTAAAAGATAAATTGAAAGTCATTTTCAAGAACATATATCTCGATTTTTCAAGGTCATTAATATAATATTTTTTAAATGAGACTATATGCTTTTATTGATGAGTTTCTAAACAGAGTAAAAATACTAATTTAATAATTTATTACTTTTGGATGACCTGAAGTCCAACATACAAATCTATTAATTAATTATTAACTTAATGATCTAACCAAAACAAATATGTTTGGTAAGATCTTTCTCAGTAAATATTCTCAGGTATTGTTGGCATCGATTATTGGATAAAATGTCTTCAAGCTAGCTATACATTTTTATCATATACTCTAATTCCTTTATATTTTTAAATGCACTCTATTACCCACTTCGGTGGCCGCACGGTCTAGGACGAGACGTTACACTTGCAGTAGACTAGATCATCAATGACGGGGAGATCGAGTATCGGTTGGGTGAACTGAGGGTGGTTTCTCCAAAATAGTTTGCCAATCTCCCTCCACACAAATACTGGTAGACTTCGTATGAACATAATCTTTACTATCCCTAAAACCACTAGAGTAATTAATACATAAACATATAACCCGAACGGGTAGTAGGACGCGATGCTAAAAAACTACAACATTGTTTTATTATAATTTTTAACACTGCCATACTATAATTTCTGTCTTTTTTTTAATTTATGCGTATTACTACATATTCAGTTTATTAGCCAATATGATAAATACTCTAGTGGGGTAAGGATGAGGTGGGAAGCATTTTTGAGGTAATTTACCCGCATTTTTGGAGTAGGAGAGTGTAAAACCAGAAAGGAAAAAACACCCCCATTAGACACGACAGGGATTAAAATCCCGTCATCAGCAAGCCAGTCTTAAACCAGAATGATGCCTTACCCCACTGAAGTGAGTCCTTTCGAGAAGACAACATAGATATACTAATAGGGTATGAAGCAGAAATAATCTAAAGAAAACGTGATCTATCTCTGCGTGAATGAAGATTGAGAAACCATCCAAGAAGAAACCTCCACGGTTCATCCGACTACGTCTTGAACCCTGAATCCCCAGTCAGTATCGATATAATCTATTGCAATAGTGACGCTTTAAATTGGTGGCTCTTAACCGGTGTTCCCCGAACTGGTTTCAAGTGTTCCACCAGTAAAGGTTGCCACATTACAACAGTTCTGAGTGATGATAGCTACATTTAGGCCAGGGCTCCACAGGCGTGAATTTACTGCCTAAAAGAGCGTGTTTTTTTTTTTACAGCTAGAATGGCTTCTATTTTGAGCGGGCTACATGAGCAGTAAAATAACTGCTTTTGGACAAGCGGGAACATTATTGTTACGCAGCTGTGAGATGGCTTCACGTGCAACTTTTCACTGCGCATTTCGTTAACATAACAGAACTGCAAACGAAGTTGTGATTCTCATAATATGTCTATGGAACCACCTCGGTGGCGTAGTTGGCTAACGCGCTTGTCGTGTTGAGCTCGACTGCTGAGGACAGGGAGATCGAGGCTCGAATCTCGGTCGGGTGAACTGGGGGTGGTTTTTCCTAAATGGTTTTACACTTTCTCTCCACGCAAATGTGGGTTCACTTCCTCTAATTCAACCTTCTCAATTCCTAATCCATTAGGGTAATTAGTACTTAAAAAGCGTATAACCCGAACGGGTAGTAAGACGCGGTGCTAAATAAATATGTCTATGGGTTTAGTTTAGTATTTTTATTTTTTCAGATTTATACATTAGTTCACCGTCAAATTCCACTTTACACTAAGGTATATTTAAGGTTTGCACTAAAAATTTATTTTATCTAGCTACTTAGCCAAAATAATAATACACTTAAACTTAAACTATATAAGTTAACAAACAAACACTTTGCAAAACTACGGAGACATTCGAAATTAAACTTAAACAAGCAAATCAACTAAGTAATCGAAGCGGACAACCACGGGTGGTAATTTAAAGCGTGTGGAGCTAGAGACAATCCTCGAGGTACTCCTAGAAAAATGGAACCAGACCTATTTTCAGGCAGTAAGACTTTGAAACTGACGCATTTTTTGGACTGACGCAGGAAATTACAGCGCATGTAGCCACCTCCCATCATTTACCATTGGGTCTATTTTCTAGCAGTAAAAACCTACTCTTTGAAGCAGTAAATTCCTGCCTGTGGAGCCCTAGACTGACTAACAAATTGAAGACTGATTGGTAAACGTTGACTTATAAACCAATAGAATATCAAATTATTCAAACTGAAAAATGACACTCTGACACGAGGGTTCCACAAAATTTATTAAATGAAAAATGTTCAGTGACTTCCAAAAGGATAAGAACCACTGATCTACCTTAGACCTTCTGACCTGCCATAATAGAGTCCGCCTATAACTACTCCTTTGTTCACGCAGTCTGAAGGCCTTTTAACACAAGGACATAAGTGTCTGATCAGTGTCAGACACTAGTATTTGTGGCAAACACTGATGGGACATCGGTGTCAGACTATTCTTTGCCAAAAAACTGAGTATCATTTTATTTTTTTATTATATAAAATTGACTCTGGAAATGATAGAACTATTGTTTCTAGTGCTTTTAGACAGAAAATGTAGAAAGAGAGCAAGGGAAAAAAAGTTTAAAAGCACATGATCTGCTACGTGATCGGATGAAAAAAAGATTGTTCTTCACACTATTTAACGATCTGAAGCATTCGAAAATGGCAGGATGACAATTTACTAAAAAAAACTTTTGTGTTTATTGAATTCAAACTCGTGGTTAAAACTATAAAAATAGTTTTTGTGCTTAACTTTCAATTAACAACTGACTTATTGATGGTAGTTGTCAGAACTAAACACTGTGTTATACATTTGTGACTCAATGAAAACGCTCCTATTAAAACTACAGTGTTTCAAGTGGTGACTCACTCACTCAGACACAGTGACCCTGTCTGTCACATGTGATGGAGCTCGGACACAGTAGAGTCACTGTGACTCGACCAGTCACTGCAGTGTTCCATTATGAGCTCTCCTATAGAAACTACAGTATTTCAAGTGGTGACCTACCCCGACACAGTGACGTGTGGCATTATATAACCTTATATTTTTAAGTTTTAGGATTTAAAAAAATCATGACTAGATGAAACTAAATATTTGTATCGATATGTTAAGTGAAATTTCACAGCTATGTAAGAAAAGTAAATAATTAGAAATATTTATTGGTATATATATATATATATATATAGTGAAATTTCACAGCTAAGTAAGAAAAGTAAATAATTAGAAATATTTATTGGTATATATATATATATATATATCAATGGATTGTAGTATCAATGGCCACATATTATAGTGTTAAAATTTATTAGAAACATTTTATTGAGTAATATAATTTATTAGGCCCCCTCAACTTTATACTCTATAGTTAAATTTTTACTCATCAAACGAAATCAACTTTCTATAGATTTTGAGCATTCGGTGTTTGATTTTAAGGAAAGTATATATTCTTCTTCTTGACTCCCCGATGATACATTTAAAATTACCAAATTCCCAGTTTTTTATCTATGTGTTTCCCCAAACCACTTGAGTTAAGAACCTAGCTATTTTACTAATCAACAATAAATATTTTATTTATCGATGTACCACTATACCATAATCAGGGTTTCCGTGGTGATTTACATAAATAAATATTTTCGGTTGAGATATTGTACACACAGTGTAAAATACGGAATTTCGCTTAAAAAAATAGGTTTCTAGTTGGAATTTAATATTTTGTTTGATATCATGAACCCCTGAACTTTAAAATTCGTGTTCGCTCATCAAAATTGACTGAACTCTTAGCTCATAATTTTTATAATCAGAAATGAGCTCTAAAAATTATATAAACCTTTATTAATATCTTTCCTAAAACACAAAAGGTAATATTTTAACAGAATATGTTGAGAAATTTGGTTTTATTGCACCATTACCTTATTACCCATTCGGGTTATACTCTTAAGTACCAATTACAATAACAGGTTAGGGAAGAGAAAGGTTGAATTTCGAGGATATGTAATAGCATTCACGTGGTGAGAGTGGAAAACCAGTTAGGAAAAACTACCACGATACATCCAACCTGAATCGAACCACGATCACCCCATCATCATAACTTTAGTCCATTGAAAGGGTAGCGCCTTAGACCATGTATACACTGAAGCTGTTGTTATGTTAATTGAGTCTTACTGTTTTTTTTATTCAGATCTTGAAACATAAATACTTCACTCATAAGATATTTAACTTCAATTTAGGTGATAACCTTAAGGCAATTTAATCTTAAGTGTTTCACATATCACGATTTTACATTATGTAAACTTACTTTTAGAGCTGAATTAATAAGTGCCTTGATTCACTTTTATTACTCCACTTGGCTAAGCAGAGGGTTGTATTAGAAATGAATACGTAATGCATAATGCACACAGGGCTGAAACACAAACTAATTATTTCGTATGTTTTATGCATAGAAATCAGGAAAAGCCGGCTGATTTCATTATGTGGCCCTGGGCGCGTAGAAACACCGTCACCAGATTTTTTTTTTTAATATCTCATTTTCTCTTCTCCGTATGCATTGTTAAATTCCCAACGAGACAAATGGTTGCCGTCAATATTGAACTGTGAAGGAGAATATGTTTGAAACGCCGGCAGGTTTGTCTAGAAGGATTGCGTCTCTTTAATCAAGAGGACGGGATTGGTTACGACCGGAGTCACGGAAGGTGGTATTTCAATCTTTCCTTCAGGATATTTATTTAAATAATCTCTTCCTCTTTACTCCACTAAACCAAGTTGTTAATCAATTTGATTCAAACCTTCTTTCTTTTAATCCCTGAATTGCATTCCGGTTTCAAGGTTTTCCTCTAACGCTTTTAAAATATCCACATTCAAGAGATGGGTTTTTTTGGTGCGAAAGATGATGCAATATCAAATAAAGGTTCAAATTTTACAGCTTTAAAATTATTTTCATTTTAAATCAGACAAAAAAGTGATGAAAACAAGGTATACGTAAAATATTAAAGTAGCGACAATGTATGGGGATGGATCAGTTTTCATATATATATATCAAATTTAACCAAATCAGTTAATTTACTTAATAAAAACTAATCTACTCAAATTTTAAAAACTTATTTTAACCAACCAAATTAACTTAACCTAATGGAAATTTACCAAGAGCAACTAAACATAACCCACTTTAGTAGAAGCAGGGTCTAACTCACTACTCTCGCAATAGACTATACTACCGATGATGGGGAGATTAATGTTAAAATCTCAATAGGGTGTACTGATGGGGGCTTTTACAAAATGGTTTGTTACCCTTTTTTTCCACGCAAATGTGGGTACATTTACTCTAAATATAGCCTTCTTATTCATAAAACTATTAGCGTAATTAATTCGTAAGCGTATTGCCCGAATGGGTAGTAAGACATGGTGATAAAAATATCTAACCATCGCACTAACTTTTCTAAACAAACATATCAATCACTAACCTTAAAAAACTTGAACTCACGTGACATAATTTAACCTATTTTACATAACTTAGCTTATTTAAATAAATATGAAATATTAATTCAAACAAACTTATCTCCACGTCCTACTACCCAACCGATCCATACGAGTAGTTGAACTAATGGAGCATGGATGAGAAAAATGAAATCTAGAGGAAGCGTATCAGCATTTTCGTGAAATAGGAATAATAAGCTACAGTATTTATGAAAAAATACATTTTCACTAAACATGGACAGGATTTGAACCCTGACCTTCTCAGATCCAGACAAATCAGACTAGACAAACTTAATGTAAGATGGAAGGGGAGTGCGTGTAAAGGTAAGTGATTTTGAAGATATTATAGCAAACAATTATGGTTTTAAACAAAATAAATCAAACATCTTTCCAGTAGAAACATGAATCTTAATTTTCTTCGCGTGTTGATATGAGCAGTTGTTGAGAATATCTGTCATGACTCATGAGTATACTGGCAACTGTTGAGAACTATTTAAATAAAGAAAAAACATGTTGTCATCGCGTTCTAAAACATCCTCGCCAGATATTCATGTAATGTTGGTATAATCATGTGAATAAAATAAAATAAATTTGTTTTTACTGAAGAAATTTTATTAATTTTGTCCAAAGAAATGTTTCGTCGTAAAAAGTGAAAAATTACTGGAATTAACTCACGTATCCTTCACAGTCCACGTGCTCACATGGGGTTGGCATAGTAACAGTTTTTAACTTAGTTTTGTCTAACCTGGTATATTAAGCTCGGAAATATCATTTCGACTGGTTAAGCCCCATGTAAAAATTCAGAATAAATATTTGCAACGATGGTCACAAGGTCTAAGCCGTGATGTCTACATTTTCTGGGTCACCCGTGATGGGTAGATCGAGTTTCGATTCTCGGCCATGTGCAATCAATGAGTGTTTAAATCATTGTGTATATAGGTTTAACTTTCTCGCTACTTGAGAGCGCAGGCACTTTAAAAAATATATATATACCCACTCCGGTTGGCGAATGGTCTAAAGCGTCACTCTCACTGCTGTGTGCAAGGAGAACAGAGCTCTAATTAAGTTAAGATGTTCTGAGTTTTCCCCACCCCCAAACTATATTTACTCTCTCCCTCCACGCAAATGTAGGTATACTTTCCTAAAATACCACCACCCTCATCCCTTAACACACTAACATAGTTTGTTCATATGCACACAGCCCGAACGGGTATTAAGATGAGGTGAAACATATGTTAATCTCCCCTTCCTAATTCCTATATTTTGACTTAATCCATATCCACCCCTCGTCTTGAAAATAATAGTCAAACACACGTATACACACACACACACACACATCTCTTGGTGACATTCAAGATCAGCCAAAGGAGTCAGCGGGCTAGTGAAAGGACATTTAGGGAATCTCTTTCACACAAAATCAATAACGTATATTTTAAGTTCTATTAGCTTTTTTTTGACATATTATTAAAACTATTTACATGAAATCAAAAGGTAAAAGTTTTTTCAAATATTATTAAGCTACATTGTTTATTAAGATGCATAAATACTCACCCCCTTTTATAAAACGCTTTGTTTCGGAAATTGATTTCAAAACAACAACGAAATAACATTGTATTTTATGCACGTGTATCCTTTCGGTGGCCAAATTGTCTATGGCTTCAATCTCATTTTAGATTGTCTCGCTGGTGTCGGTAGGATCGGGGTAGGAATCCTCGTCGTATCTAATGAGGGTTTATTTTTTCCTTAGTGGTTTCCCACTCTCTTTCCAGGCAAATGCTGGTATATTACCAATAAAATGCTTCCATCCTCATCCCTACTCCGATGATAGTGCACGCGTACAACCTGAATCGGTTGTAAAACCCGGGAATAAATAAAGATATATGTGGCGGTATTTCGACTACAAAGTTCTTGCTGCTGTAATAAAATATAAGTTTGGATTTCTTAGGTGCCCGTTTTACTCCCTCCTCTCTGGGCAGACCCGGCAAACGCTAAACTTGACGGTTTTTCTCTTTGGGCCATAGTAGAGCTACCTCATATATGGATGTATAAGAAAACAACTCGCAAAAGTTATCACCTAGCTGGTTAGTAGCACTTTATTTTGGAATAATGACCCTAGAGTTTTAAGAGGGGCTTAGAAGGGTAGTTGTGGCTAGTGAGGACGGGCGTTAGTGTGGTTGTGTTTCAAATGGCACGCATCCTCCAAACAAGGTTAATTAAACCAGAGAATTTACGCAAGGGAAGCTCAAACTGACCGACCACAACAGCTGAACATTTACCACCTACATTCCCCCCCTTACCTCAATCCCTCTAAGCAAACCTCCGCTTACAAAGCGCTAAGCTGGCACTTAAACCCAAAAGGACTTCTTTCCCATGGCTCATGTAGAACACGTTGATTCGACGATTTCTACATCGGTGGTCTTGTTGGCAAGGGGGATAGAGGAGGAACCTGAGTAATTCGTGACAACACTTATCTTATTTATGATAATACTTCACAACCCGTTTGACGCGTCACACTTCAAATTTCCAAAGGTGAGAGTGACGATAGTTATTTCACGTGCTTTTGGTAACTATGACCAAAAATATGGAATGTTGGATTAATTCATCGACATTATTTATTTTATTACTAAACCGCCTCGGTGGCGTACTTGGCTAACGCACTAGTCGTGTTGAGCCCTAGTGCTGAGGACGGGGAGATAGAGGTTCGAATCTCGGTCGGTTGAACTGGGGGTGGTTTTTCCTAAATGTATTTCCACTCTCCCTCTAAGCAAATGCGAGTTCACTTCCTCTAATTCAACCTTTCCCAATTCCTAATCCATTAGCGTAATTAGTACTTAAAGCGTATAACCCAAACGGGTAGTAAGACGTGGTGCTAAATAATAGAAAAATATATTTTATTAATAGTAATATTTACAACGGTAGACAAAACTCTCTCCATTCAAAAAATACTAAGCACATCGTTTTAAGAATTGTCATTTTGCTGTAGGCCTCTTCTTGATTAATCTTTGGGTTTCAAGTTGAAATATCTCCCATAATTTATTTTTATATTTGAAGATAAAATTCTTTATTGGTGATCAAGTTAAACAACATAAATTAATACTATATTTAATAGTATTCCATAGCCCGCTTCGGTGTCTGCCTTCTCAAACGCGCAACCCTCGCATAAGACTGGACTGCCGATGACCAAAAGATCGAGGTTTGAATATCAGTTGGGTGTACTGAGGGTAGTTTTTAAAAATCGTTTATACCCTCCCCAAGCAAATGGGGGTGCACTTTCTCTAAATATAGCTTTCCTAATCACTAAACCTTTAGCGTAATTAATAGATACATAAGCGTACAATCACAATGGGCAGTAAACCAATGTTTAAAAAATAGTACTTTATATTTATAGAGAATAACCGCTTATCACGTGGTCCAACACGTAATTCTCATAATTTATGCCAATTTTCTATCTTTTTTTTTCTTACAAAATACTGGATTGATGGCTTCAAAATATAATTTCGAATCACTTGAAATGAGCTATTTCAAAAAGAAGTCTTTTAAGCAGCCATCATATTGAAATGGATAGCCAGACTGAAAACAATGTAGTCCTACATACGTCGTTTGGCTGAGGCTCAAAGAATTTATCTGCCAAATTTCGTTTAAATTGTTCCACTTTAACAGTTATCATGTTGCAAAGATCTAAACAGACCGACGAAATGCCATATGATAAAGTTAGAACAGAACCTCACTGTCTCCTTTAATAATTGATAGTAATATAAAATAATTATTATTTAATATTATATAGAATAAACAAACTAGGTATTATTTCTAAGATCTACATGCATGGATATCCGGGGCAAAATGGTTGAAAACTGTTCTAAGAAATCAATTTTAGCAATGATTCAAAGTAATTATAAAAAAAATATATTCCCTGAATCATTTGGAGTCAATGATGACCATATGTTATTCCTACACGATCATAATATATAATGATTAATGGTTGTTCGGTCAAAATAAACAAAGCAACTTTGAACATCAGCGAATACCGCGTGCTCGTAAAATAATCTCCCGTGACACTTTAACAAGAAATACGTAAGCACGCCATTTATATTTTAGAATGTATAAATATAGATTACAAATCCAATTATCTTTATAAAATATATGTTCAATTTATTAATTTTAATCTGAAATTAAAAACTGTGTCATTTGAATAATTTTAAAAGAAAAGTTTAAGGTGCATACTGGGTATAAACTTTAATTAAGGAATAACATTATGGTAATTGGTTGACTAGAATTCCGGGAATAATAATTTTAGAAATGAATCGCTTAAATTTTAGATATATATAGATTAACGTTTTGATAATTTAGTGTTATAATATATTATTTTTACACATCGATGGAATCGAGGATTAGTTCATATGTTCCGATTTGCTTGTTTCGATAATGTCAACCTTTTGATCGTGGGGTGTTCTACTGAAGGTGGTTTTTAGAAAATTGTTTTCCTTCTCCTTAACTAAGCTATATTTCCATTGAACTTTATTTTTATGATATCCACTTCGGTAGCCACATGTTCTTAGGCACTACTCTCGCGATAGACTAGATTAATAACAATGACAAAGCGACCGAGGTTCGAATCTCAGTCGGGTGTAAGAGGGTGATTAGTTCCAAAATAGTTTTACACTCGCTCTTCTAACAAATATGAATACACTTACAACAAATATAACCTTCATAATACCTTAAACCATTAGTGTAATTAGTACATAAACGTATAAACCGAACGTTTAGTAAGACACGGTGCTAAAATAAAATGTCCTGATTCCTGCATCATAAGTGTAATTAAATGAAATTAATTGACAGATAATAATTTATAATATATATATATATAAAAATATATATATACATTTATATAAATATACACTATAACGCGAGGTCTCTAAACTACTTCGGGATCACCGATTAATTGATCATAAAAACAACAAAAATAGGGTGGATATTTTCTAAAATTTGTCAGATAACAATGAATAGTATATTATAAGTTAATATCCATATGAAAAAATCTGAAGTAATTGAATATCATGTTGTAATAACTTAATTTATCCGATTAGAATGAAATATTACAATTATTTAGTTAATACACCCCTTTATAAATGATTTTAATATAAAAGTAAAGTTAGAATGTGTCTCAACTTGTTTTCATGGCAGCATATTATTGTAACTTGAGTGATGTTCATGGTGAATAAACATTATATGTGAATTATTGAGAGATAGTTATAATTAATGTAATATCTTATTAGAGTATTCAATATAGTTAATTCAATAAATAAATAAGCATTATTAAAATGAATATGACGTCCCAAATTTAAAGAAGAAAATAAATAATCTTCATGCTCAATTTCATCTCGAACACAAAGGCCAGACAAAAACTACTGCTGGACAATCGCAACTAGTTGTGATACTAAATCTTGTTGGGGATGAATTTTGTCCTACAAACACGTGTCTGTTCCACTGCCTTCTTCGTCTCCTCCGATTCTTTATTTCTTCGGAAAGAATAAGATAAGCCGCAGTCGCAATCGTCGTTCTGGAGGACATCTTTTAGCAGACTGGCGATTGGAAACAGAGACAATTTGGTTGTAGTAGATTCTTTGTAGCATGCTACAGAAATAACAAGGAGCTGTGTTCTCCGACATACAACATTGAGTAAACATGTCGCATGCTACATGTTGTCTCTTGTTGACTTGGTATAAAAGCCACCTTAAATCGAAGCAGCGAGAATCGTAATATTAAGATTGATTCTCGATTATTTCGATACAATTAGAATTGAGGGTATCGAGGTATCGAAGAATCAAGCTTGACAGCCCTAATATATACATATATATATAAAGGTATTTCTACTAAAATCATAATATATATATATGTATATATATATGTATATATATATATATATATATATATATAGTATGATGTTGGTAGGAAGAACAGTAGAAGTTAAGTTACTAAAGTTAATAAGACCATCTTAATATATTCCTGTAGCAAATCATATGATCTGAAGCTGTCACTTTTGATACATTTTACCTATAAAATAGCACAAAAAATAATATAGAAAAATGTGATTAATTCTGACCGCGAAGAAATATGTTTGAATTTTATCTACTGTTCTTCCAACCAAAATCATGGTATACATAAATAAGTTATATAATATAATTTATATATAGCTTAGGTAATGTAATAGGTATATATAGCTTACATAATATACACTGGATATATATATATATATATACAATAACTTCTTTTTTCATTTAAGATATTACTATAAACTGGTTTCATTAATATTTTTATCATCACATTCCACCTTATTAATATTTCTAGTGATCCCCCACACCCCACCTGATGCCTCTTACAGGCTGTAAATCACTGCTAGGTGAGAACAGAGGTTGGACTACGACAGGTGAAAGAATCTGGAACATTCCTTTATCGACCTGCCCTCGCTCGTACTATGAGGCTGGTTGGAGGGGGGGACGGGGGTTGTGAATAGAGCTTGGAGAGGGGGGGGATGCTGGTAGTGCCCGGTATCTGAACCAACGACCTCTGGACTCTATTAGAGAGTCCACATGACTGCCATTCCATGGCTCGCCACAACCCCACACACTAATGCCCTTCGTGGGGGAGGGGGAGGTTTAGAGGAGGTGTAGTAGATAAAGGGGTAGAGGGTATGGGGATAATGGGGTTTATGTGGGAGGCTGCACTCTACTAGGTTAGAATTGACCTTGACTGGAAGGTGTTTACTGATATTAATAAAGGCCCTTTTAGTAAAATTGAATAAAAATGAAGCGTTTGTTTTAATAAATAATACCTTCATACCTACTTTTTATCTGTATCTATTTGTATTCATTAATCATTTTTAAATTAATTCGACGTTAATTAATAGACTTGCTTCAGTTACCGAATTATCTAAGGCATCAATATCGTGCTATACTAGTCTGTTGATGAAGGGGAGATAGGGGTATGAATCACAGTCGTATCAACTGAGTGTGGTTTCCCTTAAAATAGTTTCCCACTCGTTTTTCAAATAAATTCTTCATCTTTCCTCATTCATACACAATTAGCGTAATTATTACAATAGCTTATAATCTAAAAGGCAGTAAGACGAGGTGATAAACAAATGATTTACACACATACGTGTTAACCATGTCTCGCTAATTATTTGGGCTATTAGAAAATGTATATTATTTGGTTTGGAATGTGGAAGGTAACGCTTTAACGGAAATGTACCCAATTTTGCATGGAAGGAAAGGAGAAAACCATTATGGAGAATCCTCCGTTACTCCCTGTTGGAAATAAAACCATGACCCAGATCAACCAAATTAAACGAGCATTATATTTATACCACGTACCCACTGCTGAAGATATACTCGTAAGTGGTCACTTCTTATAACACTTGGCCTTCCCGGTCCCGGTATAAATTTATCTGATTACCAAACCCTTCCTTCACCTCTGACAAGACATCTTGTGAATATGGGGAATACCAGGCCTCCACCGTGGTTCGAGTTCCACGTTAAACTGTAGGTCCTCCATTTCATCTCACAATCACCCTACCATTACACATTAGTGTAAGTGCGTATAACCTGAATGGGTAGTAAGACGCGGTGCTAATAATAATAATAATAACACTAGGCCTTAATGTTTTATGAAATTTAGTGAAAAATGCTAACATGTATACACACATATACAACTGGTGTGCGATAATTTATTCCCTCATAACATCGCGGACATAATCGAGACTTTTATACATGCAGATGGCCACGTGGTCTATGACGTATGACTCTTATATAATTGAAATACAGAAAACGTGGCTAACATTCTTATCTTGGCTGGGTAACTGATGTCTATTTTAAAAAATATATAGAAATTAAGTTGAAATATTCAATTTAAGATAAAATGTGATTGAAATTATTGGTTTATAGTATCATAGATTTTTTTAAATTCTAATAAAAAGGTACAAAATTCTTATTAACATTATTATATATATCTCTAAAATCAATTTTTTTATAAAAACTTCGTGGTCATATATATCTAGCCAATACTTTCAACATCAATAAAAGTGTATAATATTAAAAAAAACTGGATAGGTGATTTTAACTAGACAGAAGTATCTAGATCACTACTTCATATATCGATAATATGCTGATGATATCCATAGTTGTTAAACCAGTTTATTATCAATTTAAGTATATATTATTTAAATAATTTACTTTACAAACTTTTGTATTACTTGAGCTTAAGGTGGGGTTTAAAGGTAACGTTTAATAAGGTCACTATTTTTTTCTTTTTTTATATATAAAAACATCATTCAACAAAAATAAATAAAATATTCCTTCAGTGAATACGTTTAGTTTAACTTTATATTTATATAAAAAGCAAACCAAACAGTTCATGAATATTTGTCAGGAGCTTAACGGTATTTGTACAGGATTTTTTCAAACAGATATAAAATGTCTGGTTCAAATATCACGATCGCTATAACAAATATTAAAGGTGTCGAGATGACTTTGAGTAGACAATTTAACTAAACGTATCTACGGGATATTATTTTATTTATTTTAGCCTAAAAATTGTTTTTGTTGTAAAAAAAAATTGAAAAGAATAGGGCCCTGACCTCTCTTTCTCTTTAATACTACTATAATGGATATGAATAGAGCATACGATTGTACAAATAAATGTACAGCAGATGACTAATGAAGCATTGAACTATTCATGGTGCAAATATATAATTTTAAGCCTATAATATAGGTTTGTCAAAATTGTTGGTTTTGGGTTAAGGTTCTCACCCCAAAACCCGATTTATGTGGGTTCAAATCTAACCTGTATCGACGTATTTTTTCTTGTTCGATAATAATCCGTAGTACAACTTTCTTCGGCGGGGGATGTAAAACCCATGTCGATTGAGGTATCTATTGGAGCCTTGTTTGGTATGAGAAAATAACTTTCCGTCAAAATTGGCAGTTTCTTTCACGCTCGTTCGTAGAAATTCAGCGTGTAAGGCAACGGGGAACAACCACACTTCCTAAACTCCTCTAGTACATGGGATTTGTATCAGATGGTGGAGTCAGCTCTAACCAGCCGTAGGGTTGAATTCATACCCAGCTCCGGATGGATATGAATCACAAAAAATCGACCTTCAGGTTGTTGATATAATAATAATAATAAAATATTAATAGTTGTAATTAAAAAAAATTGTAGGACACATCTACAAATCCTTCCTCTTTGCCTATACATCGTGTACTTGCTGCAAAAATCCACCGTTACCAGAGTAAGGTTAGTGGTATTTTTTAAAATTTATTCGTATTGAAGCTTGATATGTCTCCTTGGAAAATAGTTAAAATATAAAACGAATTACCAATGATATTTAATAGCTCACAGTTAGAGTGAACCAAATTGTTTACAATCCAAACATCGCATATCGGTGGTAACGTAAATAAAGTATTCAGTCTTATAATTTAGAAAGAAGTAAAAAAAAAAGTCCATGTTTGTACATTCCAGTTTTCCCTTAGTACACACGCAATGTTTCATTTTTCTTGTCTTATAAATAAGTTATCAGTAACTACCTCTTATTAAGTTTTCCTCAGAAAAGCAAACATACTATTTTTATCAAACGCTATTAGATATAAACTTTGAAAACGATTGTTAAACTTATTTAAAAAAAATACACTTCAAAGAGTGAAAAATATGTCTTAGAAAGGGTATGTATAGACTTGTTTAACCCTATCTCGAAGATGAATACACAAATCCTTCACAAAGGATCACGAATGATAAAACATTGAAAAATATTTTAAGATTCTCATCTTGAGAGCTTTTATCTATCGCTCTGTTGACTCAATCATATTTCTGTTTGCTTTCTTGTTGACTTTCAGAATGCACGTTACATTTTGTTCCTTGAGTAAATCTCAAGAAATAGAAATTTCGCGAGTGTAAGAAAGAAAAGGGGGAAAGAGAGATAGAGAAATATAAAATTTTATGTTTGGGTGTTATGTGTACCCTGAAGCAGTGGTTTTTTGAAACCTTCAAAGTTACTCCCCTTCGAGATTGGTATAGAATAGGAAGGATAGGGGTTGTAGGACATGGGGGTGAAATGGTAAGGTGGGGAGGGGTGTTTGTAGGACTTTAGGGATAGCACCGAGGTGGGGTAGAAAAGGGATATAGGGGAGGGGGAGGGTCAGAGTCCACACACGACTCGGGACGGAATATAACCGTGGCAGAAGCCAAGTCTAAGTATTCCCTCGCCAATAAAACGGCTCGTCCAAAGGTGGTTGGTGGTAGCGATGGGGGTTGTTTGTTTTATTGCAAGGGCGGTTCTTCTATACGTGGGGTGAAGGGAAGGAAGATATTTTTTTTACTTTTTTTTTTAGGAAGAGAGGGGGAGAGAGAGTTTCGTGGGAACTCACTGGTGTGGTGAACTCTGATAACCCTGTACGTGTGTACGGAGCTCCCCCCACCACACCCTTCATCCGACCACTTTGTTGATTTATATTCGAGTGGACAGGCCCGGGGTTGAACCCGGTATCTACAACTCCGTATATATGTGTGTGTGTGTGTTTTTTGTCGACAGGTGCGATCTGTTTGGCATTTAACAATGTTCTCTCTTCCTCTCGTTTCTTTTTCCTTACGCTCTGACCTCGTTCCATTTTTATTACTTCATTATCCTCGCTTATTTCTATCGTCGTCTTTCAATATTTATTCCTAGCACCCATCACCTCTTACTATTTGTTCCAACTATCTGAATATTTACTGTCTACGCCAATGAGCTGGGGATGAGAAGACTGAATTTAGATTAGGTGCACCCTAATTTGCGTATAAAAAAAGAGTAGAAAACTATTTTGGAAAAATCCCTCTTAATACACCTTACCGGGCTTTGAACCCCGATCTTCCAAGCATTTCCAGTCCAACATATTGCAAGTGTGCTGCCTTAGACCATGTGACCACAGTAACAGGTCTCTTTTAAATTAAATCAGCCCCCCTTTCTCGTTACATACAAGTAAAAAGGTGACACAATTTTAATTTAATTAAATTTAATATAGTTATGAATTTTAAAACAAATTCAAATATTAAGTTTAAAAAAATAATTACCATTCAAATTGTTTTGGCAAATTGTCCTACTACCCATTCAGGTTATACGCATAATGTCTACTTATTAGAAAAATAGGCTATGGATGAGAAAGTTTGAAATTAGATGGAATGTACCTATATTTGAGTGAAGAGGGAGTTGAAAACCATTTAGTAAAAAAACATTCTCAGTCCACCCAGCTGGGATTTGAACCCCGATTGACCCATAATTGGCTGTACAGTATATTATGAGAGTGAATCCTTAAACCATTTGAACATCGATGCTCGGGTTGGTTTCAAAATTATTGGTTTGTGAATTATATCTTTAAATATGCTAGAAAGATTATTTAATTAAAAGAAACAACCAAGAATTCGTTCGATATCTTACTTAATAGTGTTTAAATATAATACTGTTATCCATACTGATGGTCACATGGCATAAGGTATCAGGTACACAATATATTGGATTATAATTGGCATAAAGTTTGTTGTAGTAATGTCGTCTGGTCCCCCATTTTCTTTCTACTGACTTGGCTGCAATTTAAAAAAAAACACCTTCTCATTCCTTTAATTAGTTTGAAGTTATGCATATTAGCTAAATACTATTCACATATACATGTTTTTTTAGTAATCCATTTCATTCCCATTTAAATGAACTGGGATTGAAGCAAAAATCCTTTAAAAAATGTTAGATATTTTTCATAATGAAAAATGTAAACTACTATTAATATTTTATTTTTGTGTTGTTTGAAATAAATATTCTATTTTATTTTGCCAAATACAGAAAGCTCATTGTCGATGATACATCTGACCAATTTGTAAAGTTTCCCCTAGTACAATTGGTTTATTTGTTGTTTCGATTTGGGCAATAACACATTTTATAGTTAGTTTTTAATCGAATTTTGAAACATATAAATCCCAATTATAAGTTTACACAACGCGCTTGTATTGACATTTATTGAGACAAAGCGTTTTGCCTGCGGTTGAAGTGGCTTTTATGAAAATTAAGTTTACGTGCCTGTAAAAAATATACATATATATCAACACGCTTTAGGATAGCAAATATGGCTGATATATATTTCTGTTTGAAAACAAATATTGTCATATTGATATTGTAATATCAACATACCTAACAATGTTATTTTTGTAACTAACCCCGAACCTACTTGAAACTTTACCTGTGCCAAAATCAATGTTTGAAATAACCCCTACTTAGTTAATTTAGTTTAATTTTTAATTAATTGTTTATTTTATTTTTGTAAAAAGATCTGTTATGATGTAAATGACAAGATCTAGAAATACTAGATGCTTGTTTTACCGCTATCACTAACAGAAAATATTCCCCAAATATTTTTGTACTTTTATTTTATAACTTCTCAAATTAGTTTAATGTCTATAAAAATCCGAACATTAATACTTTATTGTATTCACCCATATTTGCTTGTGTAAATCACTGATTTAAAAGTTAACCATATCAAGAATGTATTTTCCCAATGAAATTTTCGAAGACAACTAAATTGGATCAAAAACCCACATGTATATATAATCACGTGGTTTAAGAATCTAGACTTGCTGGCTATAATTTGTTCGTAGTTTCAAAATAATAGCTACAGTGATTTGAACTGAAAAAGGGGGGATGGTTTCAACCATGGTATCCTTCATTTCAGATGTCCTCCTCATTTTATATGCTAATGAGGGGAAACGTTTTTTGAAATTAACTTACTCTTTCATATTATCAATACTAATACGTTGGCTATATAAAAAGCATATTCATTTAAATAAAATCAACGTGATTTTTGGAGTAGGCGTCAATTAAATAGAATTCATAAATAAAGTTACTTAATTGCTTTATAGCGTTAGGAACTCGAAAGTTTTTGCTACACTTACAAAATTACTCCAGATATCGTTTATCTATCTTGATTTAATTATATCCAGTCCACCTTATTACATTCTATCTATTTTAAGTATATTCTAATCACATCCTCCCATTTGCGTTTAGATCTTCCTAATGTTATCTCTTATTATTTGGTTTTCCGGTTGATACTTTGAATACGGTTCTAATTTATTTTATTCGCAATGCATGTCCTAACAATTCTAATAGATGACATTTGATTATCTTAACAATATCTGGTAATGAGTCAAAGGTTTTGTTTAACACTTTAGCTTAATCAGTAGCGTGTCTGTATACTAAGGTTTGATTTGCGGCTTGACTTAAATTTACCATTTGTTAAATGTGGTTCCTTCCCTACCCCACTTTTAAAAATGATAAATTAATTGCTTGGGTCTAGATGCTGTGTCTGTTCTAGACTTAAGTTAATTAATAAGTCATGTACTGATATAATCATTCTGTTCAGAAAGTACACTTTAAATACCATTAATAAATGAGAAGTTAAGAAGTAAAGGATAATTAGTTCATCATTATCAGATTTTCACCAATCTCCAACATACTAAAACTGTTTTATAGGTAATTTACTGATGAATGATTAAAAAAAACCTGGAAATATTATATAAATGGCTGGAGTGATTTGGTTCCAAGTGGGTATCTTGGAAGTGTTTGAAATGACAAATAACACACTACACTGGTTTTTGGAGCAAACGCATTAATGGGTAGTTCATCAATGACTGATTTTTCAAAAACTGGAAATATTTTTTAAATGGCCGTAACAATTTGGTAACAAATAGTATCTCAAGAGTGTTTGACAGTCCATTTAATCTTATATATTTGGTTTGGGGTAAAAATTTGGTAAAGAATAAATTACTGATGAGTGATTTTTGAAATTTTGAATTATTTGGAAAATGGCTCAAAAGATTTTGCTTGAAATATATATCTGATGAGTATTTGACATGAACGTAACAAATAAGACAAATAAATATTCATAGGTTATTTTGGGGAAAAATACAATTATAAGTAATTTAGCGATTACTTTTTTTATCTGAATATACTAAAATATGGCTCTAGCAATTTGATTAAAAATAGGTATCTGTTTATTTGTTTGCCTCTTTAATAGATTATAATTATATAGATTGGTTTTCTAAAAAAAAAAAATTATACAATTAGATTTTAAAAATAACTGATTATTGTAAAATCTGATTTTGTTTAAAAAGAAATAGCTCTAACAATTTGGTTCAAAATTAGTATCGTATAACTAAGTCACATTATCAAAAAATATTTATATTTAACTAAGAAAAATTAATGGTAGTTTACTTAGGACAAACAATGCAAAACTTTAATTATTTTTAAATTTACCTTGAAAATTGATTTAAAAATGGGAATATGGAAGTAGTTTTTCAAGAATAGTAATACTTTTTATTTTTTATAGATAAACCATTTTAGGATAGTTTGGAAAGTTACGATTTCTTTAGTTGAATAATTTGTTTTAAATTCTATATAAAGAGTGATATTGGGACTAAGATGATGATGTGTTTGTTTTTAGCAGGAAAACATAAGTAAGGGTAGCTTACTTATGCCTATGTTTGAAAAATATCTTGTAGCCTATAATATACAATATGAGAAAGTGTGTGCGATTTTATTGTACCATTTGTTTATCTATTATTTGATCGCCAAACAACTGGAAATCTAAAGAGCATCTTGCGCAGGTTGTTTGATATTCACATTAGTAGGCAAATCGTGATTCTTTAATGAATAAAATTTATACCTAGCTAACGTTCAACATTTTTATTTAATTTGATCTTATATTGAAATGGATACATATTCAGACAAATAGATTACCTTTCCTATTGAAACGCAGATTAAACTACAGCGTAGCCAAGGAAATAATCGTATAAATGAAATTGTATGTACGTATATTTGTGTGATAGCTATGTAACTTCAGGGTCTAGAAATTTAGCATTTATTTTAGGGGTGACCAAAGATGTACTACTCAGGAGTATATTTAAAAAAAATCTCACCTGTAATATTGAGACCCTAACGACTTTGACATGAAGGTCATGCTTGAAATCCGACAGGATGTATTTTCCTAAGGGGTTTCACATTTCTCTTCACTAGGATTTGGGTACATTTATAAAATCCTAACTTTCTCATCATTATCCCATAAGGATAGTTAAATATGGATGGATGGGAACTAAGACACTTTAGGGGGAAAATGTAAGAAATATACAAATTCTATTTTACAATGATACCTTAAAGATCACTAAATAGTTCGTAAAATAGTCGACCTCAGTGGCCTTGGGATACATTTCTCGCCTCATGACCCAAAGTTCATTGGTTCAAACCTAGTGGAGCTCGACGTATTTTTCTTGAGCGATAAAAATCTGTAGCACAACTTCCTTCGGAGAGGAAGTAAAGCTATCGTTTCCATGTAAATTTTGGCGTGTTAAAGAACCCTGGAAGGTATGTGAAAATACCTTTCCTGCCAAAATTGATGGGTTCTTTTTCTCTCACTCATAGAAATCTTCGTATGCTGATATAATCGGTATGTTAAGAAAGTGCGAGTTAAATACTTTTTTTTTTAATGTCCAGAAAAAAAAATCAACAAAAGCTCTGATTTTAAGCTATATTTTCGTGTAAGCCTAACTAAGCATCCACGCCCCTTTTCAAACATAGCTCGTTCCATTTGTACGCTTGTAATCACGTGATTATCAGTCGCGTGGGCGTGGCGTGTCGCTAGAGTCTATAACGACTTCTGTAACGAACAGGCTGTGGCATTGGGGGGAGTTGTAGAGGTAGGTAACCGGCCGATAACGTAACGGACTAATAGCTTCGGGCATGTAAGAAATTAATTACGTCCCTTGTGGGTATCCCACGTAGGCCTCAAGTTGATCTATGCTTTGTTTCACTTATACAGTGAAGAAATCTACTCGTCATTATTGTTAGAGCGCGATACGTGTTTTTGGGTTGTTTGTTTCCGACACGCTCTTTTGGCGTCAAAAAGGAAAACACGCTGCTTTATTTTTCATTTCCGAAACGAATTCATTATATCAGGTGTGCCTTTTTTCATGTCATGGTTATCAGAAATAGTGAGACACGTAGTATTCCCCGAATTAAATTTATGATTTATTAAATATGATGTACCTGTCTAGAATACTTATTTTATAACCGCATTACCGGCTTTGTCAGCCGCATGATCTCTGCCTAATATGTCACTATTACTATAGACAAGAATGTCCTAGACAGGGATATTGAGTTTTGAATTTCATTCAAGTAAAAAAAGTGTTTTTCCCTAAATGGTTTTACACTCTTCCTCTATGCGAATGTAGGTACGACTTATTTAAATCCAAGCTTCCTCATTTCTAATACAATAGCTTAGCTGGTACGTTATTCTTATAGCCTGAACGGGCAGTAAGATGCGGTGCTATATTACACATATATATATATATATATATATATATATTGCAGAACTAATATTCTATAGCTTGTGACAACAATAATGGGTAATGTATAATAAACTGACACACAATACAATGTACAGTGAAAAAAAAATAACGTGAGATGAATTCTTTTGATTTGAAAAAAGAAAGACTACCTTAAGTAAATGCGGGTGAAGCTGTTGGAAAAATTTAGTTATATATATATATAAAATTGAAAAATGACTATTTGATTCATTAATATATGCAATCCCGTACAATTATAATATAATTGTCAAATGGCAGCAATAAGCCAATTACCGAGTCGCGGATGGCTGCGTTGTCTAATGGCTGTGATCTTATATAATCACATACTTATAAGCTGACGACTTCCGCACGTCCATCATAGACTCTGCCTTAAACTATGAGTGAAGAATGAAGAATGACCATGGGCACGGGACTAATCCTGGATAACTCAGTGGTAAGAGCATTGGCGTACTAAGTCGAAGGTCCCGGGTTCGATTCCCCTGTCCAGGTGTCATTTTTCAATTTTCAGAACATAATATCTAAATGGTACGATTGATTTAATTAAGACTTTAATATCTTACATTTCATCAAATGAGTATGTTAATTTAATTGGTGTAATGTACTTTACAATTAACTTTTAATTACTAAATCACATTATAAATAGTTGAATTTTGATTAAATGTGCACTTTATGCTATGCCTTATTTACGTATAGCTAAGCGTTTTAAAGGAATATAAACCTAACCCTATCTACGTAGATCTAAGGTCAATCGAAATAATGATGTGGTACGTTATTCATGTAATAAATAATTGTCAAATTAAAATATTTTTCGGTATTAATGTGAATAATACGAATCAATCAAATAAACTATAAAAAGGGTGGCTGCGTGTAACGTTAAATTGTGTACTTTTTATTTGTGAAATAAACACTATTTAACTAGTTGTGTGAACTTGAAACAACCAACCAACTAAAAAATAAAAAATATAGTTTATCTTTGTATTCTGTAAACACTCTTTGGAATTTCAGCGGATTTGGTAAACATATTAAATATATAACTAATTAAATCTACATTCAATAAGATAATGCACCAATGATCACATGGTTTAAGACAAAATCTTTGAAAATCCAATAAATTCAATTGGTTTGATAATAATAAAATATAGTCCATGTCCATCCTGAGAATATAAGGAGCGCATGAGTGAAAATCTGGTGTTAACTGGCTAATAGCTGGATGTCTAGCTTATTGCAAACATACAAACAAACACGCAAACAGACGACTTAATTAATCTGTGAAGATAATATTATTTTAGTTGAAACATGAAACCCAAAGGCGGCAATTGAGACAGAGACCTTTGGCTTAGTATCCCAATGTTCTAACCACTGAGATATACAGAAATATTCACTTGCCCATGGTTATTCTTAACTCATATTTTAAGGCAGAGTTTGTGATAGACTTGCAGAAATCCTCAGCTACAATGAGTAATCAATTAAGGTCACGAGATGTTTTAGATAACCCATTCACTTTTTACTTGGGAGGGTGGTATTTTGCCAATAGTACAATGAAAACTTTAAGAATGCGCATACCATGATTGTAAGATAATATAAGATGGCCGGTGAACTTGAGATCATGGCTCGTATCTCTATCGGGTGCACTGGGTTGCTCTTTTCCACACGTGATTAATCACTGTGGCTTTCCCATTCTCAACCCTTGTTAATACGAGAGTAATTCCTCTAAACTAACTTTTTAATCAATTTATCTTAAATTTAGTCATTAATTACCTCAGTGCCAAAGAGAATAATAACAAAACACAATACTTTGAGAAACATCAGTAAACGATACTCTTGAAGTTGCCAATTGAAACAGTTGGTTACTTCATCAGTGGTTTGGATTCATTTAAGTCCAACGCTTTAAAATCCTCGTTCACTTATATAGATAGTTAGAGACACAATCTTATTAATAGAGAATAAACAATTAAATTTGGAAGTTTTAGAGACAATTATCATAGTCAAAATGTTATGCTATCCACCACAATGAAAATTGCTTTTAATGTACTGGTTTAGTTAAAATACCTCGCTTATTTCTAATGTCTTCATCTTCAAATTATAACTTGAATTATAGTGATGATAAATGGAATTATATTTCAAAATAGACTGTTTTCATTTACCTCGATAATAAAAATAATCAAGTCACTATGATTGTGCAAGAAATTAAATATTTAAATTCATCATTACATACTTTTTGATCTTTTGAATATAATGTCAAGTGTGCAAAGGCTTCTAGTTTCGAGCATTCGTGTTCTGTTAGCAGACACCTGCTGAAAATCTAAATTAAACATGTAGATGTGACGGATGACATCTGACACTTTGTATTCAAGTAACACGCCATGATAACCAAACGCGGGAGGATAAATTTATATTTGATGTTTCGTATTTCCTTGAATGTTAGGCGTAGCTGAGAGGTTGAATGGCGGAAATTCTATGACGTCTCGTCAAATTCCTCTATATTAAATTCTACCGTTTCTAACCCTTCTTGACCTGAACTGTGTGGAGGGAGTAAAGAAAAGTAAGCCCTTTGTGACATGTTCACCAGCGCCTATGGTCACGTGATTGGAGTGACCTCCTCAATACGGGGAGATCCAGCCCGAATTCCGATTGGGTCTACTGATGGTGGTTTTTACTAAATTGTTTACCACTCTCTTTAAAAAAAAATGAGGCTAGAGGACCTCTAAAATAATCCCATATTAATTCCTACAACCTTAAAATAGCTATCATCTATGTATAAAACCTAAACAGGTAGTAAGACGTGGTAATAAAAAAATTTTTATTTTTTTATTTCCAGTTACGGTGAGGTTAAGGTATAAATTTAGGTATAATGTACTGAGAGTGGTTGTCCACATATTCGTCAATTTGTCTCTCCAAATACATTCGGGTACATTTATTTTACCTAACTCGTACCCCATGAATTAAGAATTATCTTGTAACTAAACGCATAAAACAATAGAGCTAAACCTGCTGTTATAAAGCGGGCACTGAAGAAGAAAATAAGTAATAATAATATTTAGCTCCGCGACTTACTACCCGTTCGGGTTATACGCTTTAAGTACTAATTACTCTAATGGATTAGGAATTGGGAAGGTTGAATTAGAGGAAGTGAACCCGCATTTGCGTGGAAGGAGAGTGGAAAACCATTTAGGAAAC
>CABFOW010001306.1:7826-45477 GCA_902141385.1 Timema californicum | reverse complement strand
CACCCGACCGAGATTCGAACCTCGATCTCCCCGTCCTCAGCAGTAGAGCTCAACACAACAAGCGCGTTAGCCAACTACGCCACCGAGGTGGGCAAGAAAATAAGTGTTAAGGTGAGGGAAAAGGGTGTGCAAGTATTATTAAGTTTTTATAGAACATAATTTTTTTGGCAAAAATAAATCAAATATTTTTCCGGTAGCAACATAATGTTTAGTTTTCTGCACATGTTAATATCAATAAAGCTTGAATATCTGTAAAGGGTAATAATAATATAATAATAATAATAATAATAATAATAATAATAAAAAAACCTATTAAGCTTATACGCTACTAGTGGGTCGTTGCAGCGATGGCTGAAGATTATTGCATTAAAATGTATTTTAAATTTTTTTTATCGGGAAAGAATCTATATAATAAGCCCTCGCTCACTTTTTAGTTAAAAGTTTACTAGTAAAAGTCTACCAACCTTACTTATATATTTAGGTTTATTGTGTAATTTGAATCAAAATTGATATTATCCCCCTTCACGCCTCGATTAGAACATTATATTCGTTGTACAAACCACTCAAGTAACGATGGAGCTAATATTATTTTTAAACTAAACCCTTCCCCCTCCACCCTCACACATTATTATTTTCAACACACATGATGAAGAATCATCATATACTCTACCATAAAATATGAGTGAATATCGACATTTTTATGAGGAATAAATTAAATGTTAAAAAAAAGTTACATTTTCAAAATAAAATATAGCCTCTGTTATTCGCTGATAATGTAGCTTTATATTGGTGAAAGAATTTTTAAAATCGGTCCAGTAGTTTTTGAGTTTATCCATTACAAACAAAAAAAAAAATCTTTCATCTTTATAATATTAGTGTAGACAAAGACAAATATTTTATTTACCAATATACAGCTACACACTAATCATGGTTTACATAGAGATGTAAAAAACAACTATTGTCTAAATGAATTGCTGTCCACACAGAAGAAAAAGATGGAAGATTTCCTGGAAAAATTGGGTTTTAATTTTAGTCCATATTTTTACCGATATCCTGATTTTCTAATGTATAAAATCAGTGTTCGTTTGTCTAAATCTGTCCAGTAATTTACACGTAGTTGGTGACCTGGTGGTCTAGGGTTAAGGTGTCAGACTTCTGTGCTGGTGGCCGGGGTTCAATCCTCAGTCCTGGCACAGATTTATCTGATTACCAAACCCCTCCTTCACCTCTGACAAGACATCTTGTGAATGTGGGGAATGCCAGGCCTCCACCGTGGTTCGGATTCCACGTTAAAATGTAGGTCCTCCATTTCATCTCACAATAGCCCTACCATTACACATTAGCGTAAGTGCGTATAGCCCGAACGGGTAGTAATACGCGGTGCTAATAATAATAATAATAATAATAATAATAATAATAATAATAATAATCTACACGTAAATTTATTACTTTAAATGGGCTTATCAATTAATTATAAAGAAGATATATGATAGAGAGAGTGATAATATGTGATAATGAAAATGATAGTGTAAGTGTTTGAATGTGTTATTGTGTAAGTGTGAGGGTGAGTGTGAAAATAAGAGTGTGTGTGTGTGTGAGAGAGAGAGGGAAAGAGTGTGAAAGAGTGTGTGAGAGCGTCTGATAAAGAGAGAGAATATGAAAATATAGATGTGGTATTCAAATGTCAAGATAATTTGAAATATCATTCCCTCAGAATTAAGTATCAATATGAAAATAAAAGTTAACTTACTGTATTTGTAAGAATGGGAAAAATATATGGGTTACACAAAACATTACTTTTAGATATTATATACGTACTCAAAATTAAGCGGTAAAGTGAAAA
Organism: Timema californicum; assembly: GCA_902141385.1. Taxonomy (NCBI): domain Eukaryota; kingdom Metazoa; phylum Arthropoda; class Insecta; order Phasmatodea; family Timematidae; genus Timema; species Timema californicum. The sequence continues at coordinate 43,634 of CABFOW010001306.1, read as the reverse complement.
CATAGCTTAACATTATTATTGTGTTATTATTTGCTAAAATGAACATCAAACCCCATTATTTGAATAAATTGAACATAAAAACCCATTATTTGAAAAAAAAAAATTAAAACCAAAACTCATAATTAGATAGTTAAAATGTTTTTTTTAACATTATTCAAGATCATTTTATCGTTTTTGAGCTTATAATACATACAAAAAATATTAACTATTATTTATCATGCGCGGAACTAAGCGTAGACAATATTTTCACGAACGTAAAAACTTAACGTTTTAACCCTCGAACTATGCTCAATATTATTGATTTAAAGGTGAATTAACGATTACAACATTCTAATAAAAATAATTGTTCCCCTAACCCGCCTCGGTGGCGTAGTTGGCTAACGCGCTTGTCGTGTTGAGCTCGACTGCTGAGGACGGGGAATCGAGTTTCGAATCTCGGTCGGGTGAGCTGAGGGCGGTTTTTTTTAAATAGTTTTCCACCCTACCTTCACGCAAATACGGGTTCACTTCCTCTAATTCAACCTTCCAAATTCCTAATCTATTAGCGTAATTAGTACTTAAAGCGTATAACCCGAATGGGTAGTAAGACGTGGTGCTAACTATTATTAATTGTTCCCCTAGTCTAGGAATCTCAATTTGGATGTGTTATGACCAGCATCCGACGAGAAATATTCATCCAAAGAGAAAATTATGATGGGTTTCGGACCTACAAATAAGGATTGACTTAATATTTTCTAATATATTTTATTTAGAGATTTACAGCCATGCAGCAAATAACGGTTTCCATGCTGATTAAACAAATAAAGAAAAACTGAAAATTCTCTGTAAAAATCGGGTTTTCGTGGAAAACTACAACTTTTTCTGACATCCTGGACTCCTAAGCGTCGTTAAAATGAGTGGTCGTTGGTCAAAATCTGTTCAGTCGTTTCCTCGTAATTTCTTTTGGTATAAAAGAAGATGCTTCTTCTTCAATATGTTTCTGTAGAAGAGTATATAATTTATTTATGATCTTTTCTGAACTGTGATTCTATTATTGCCATTATATTTTTGTCAATATTTGTTTATCTTATTTTATGATGCATGCACATGTACTGGTTGCGTTTTTAATGGATATCATTTTTTTGCTCACGTGGTATTTGGTCAAGGTAATATTTCGTATAAAATCTAATTTATTGTAATGCATTAATAACAGCTATTATTAGTTTCGGAATGCCATGATTAGCATAGGAATTTACAACGAAGAATTATCAAATGTTGAAAGTTCTAATAGATATTTAATATTAATATTTAGCACCGCGTCTTACTACCCGTTCGGTTTATACGCTTTAAGAACTAATTACTCTAATGGATTAGGAATTGAGAAGGTTGAATTAGAGGAAGTGAACCCGCATTTGCATGGAGGGAGATTGGAAAACAATTAAGGAAAAACCACCCCCAGTTCACCCGACCGAGATTCGAACCTCGATCTCCCCGTCCTCAGCAGTCGAGCTCAACACGACAAGCGCGTTAGCCAGCTACGCCACCAAGGCGGGTTCTAATATATATTGGTTAATTTGGTGCTGCTTAGCCGTTTGAAGAACGTGTCAGACTACAAGCTGGTAATAATTTAATAAACTGTTTGTCTTAAATTTAATTGATTGCCCTAAAAAGTAACGAGACAACCTTTAATTAAATACCAGTATTCTTATTATTTTTCATTTTTGACTCATTGAAAGTTTAGTGATAGAACATTGGGGCAAAAAGCCAAAGGTCATGGCTTCTATTCCTGTGTCCGGGCGTCATTTTCCCTCTAGATTAAATTAGTTGAACTGTAGTTCTCTCTATACAGACTGTACGGTAGTTAAAATGGTTTATAACATGTGTTTTGTTTTTCATTAATCAAAGTTGCAGGAATGAGTAATGTATATTTATGAACGTAGAGAGAAAATAAGAAAAACAACATTTGAAAATAAAAACTTGATAGCTAATCCCTACTGAATTAAGTCTAGTATTCGAAAGTTTGCCTTCCTGTAAAGTGTAAACGGTAGTCAAGTGGAAGTGAAAGTATAACATAGTGAACCGCTCAGCCACCAGTGTGAATAAAATCAAGTAAATGTGTTATAAAAAATATACATAGTATATTCTGGTGATGGGTTGCTCGATTATATAAATTATGTATGGGTGCCGCTTTATCATCATTCTCAACATTGTATGGAAATATAGGAACATTTTCAAAAGAAACATGTCATAACATTCACATTTCAAATTTCCTGTAAATGGGTATTGTAAAGTAACTTTTTGTGTTTAATATTGTAGTTTCGTAAGTGTCTTATAAATTATGCAAAACTGCAGATGATCAATAGCCGATAATGGATAGTAGATCCTTCTCAACGTATAACATAAAAACACGAAATATTCGATGGGTGTATTTTCTATAGATATTTTCTTAAGAAATAAGCAAACCAAAGAAAAAATGAATAATGCTCTGTATACATAATATTTTCTTATGATATAATTCATAACTATTGATTTTTGGTATGTGGCCAAAATAATTTTCATGAAATGGGTAAAAAAAAAAAGTCAACAGTTTCTATACACTCACTTATTTGGTCTATATATAAAAATTCCATTATAATTTAGCATCACGCCTTGCTGCCGATTCGATTATACGCATATTAATTAATTATGTTAGTAGGCTAGGGATGAGGAAGGTTTTTATTTATTTTCAGCATTTAACGTGCACTTTCTGAACTGACTGATTATATCAGCACATGACTTATAAATTAACTTAAATACAGAACAGACAAAGCATCCAGCCCTCAGCAATTAATTCATCACGGTTAAAGGGGAAAGCACACATTTCACCAATGATACATTTTTCAACCATGCCAGGAATGAAACCCGGAGCTCTCAGCTCAGCAAATAGACACACAACCAACTGAGCTAAGATGTCAGACATGGAAGGTTGAATTAAGGTAAAGTGTACCCTCATTTGCGATGAAACAGATCGGAGGACCATTTAAGATAAAAAACACTCTGAGTACACCCAAACGGGATTAGAACCCCAATCTCCTTGTCATAGTCAGTCAAATAGATTTTGAGAGTGAAGCTTTAGATGAGTCATCCGCTAAAATGGGTTTATATTATTAATTTAAATTTAATATGACCCACTTAGGTGGCCTCGTGGTCTAAACCACTTCTCTAGTGTTGGACTAGCCTTCCGAAGATGGGTAGATCAGGGTTCGATCCCAGTAGGGTGCATCGAGGTTGGTTTTTCCACTCTTTTTCCACGCAAATGTGGGTTCACCATCTATCAATTAACCCTTCCTAATATATAAGCCATTAGTGTAATTAGTACTTAGGCGTACAACGCAAACGGGTGGTAAGACGCAGTGATCAAACAAATTATTATAATATGGTTCCCATAATTCCTTACTAACACCTTCAAACGTGTTCAAAATAGGAACAAAATTTTAAAATATTGATTTAGTTTGAGTTTAATATTATTATACAGTCGGTTTGTTGGACACATGGGATAAATGTCGCTTTTGCTGGTGACAGATAGGTTAGGGTTCTTATCCGATTTTGGTGTATTAGTGGTGAGATTTCCCTTATAGATTACATTTTCCCCGTTCTTAATATATTTATATAGTTTCAGTGCCAATATACCGGACGGACAGTAAAAAGCGGTTGATGAAGAAAAACAAATTTAAGTCATATTTTTAAACTTACTTCATTGGCCGCATGGTCTAAGGAACTACTCCCACAGTAAAATTGACTGCCTATGATGGGGACATTGAGGTTCGAATCTCGGTAGAGTGTAATGAGGGTGATTTATTCAAAATTGTTTTTCCCTATCTCTTCAAGCAAATGCGGTTAGCCCTCTTATAAATATAGGCTACCTAATCTATAAAACCATACCCTTTCTATCTACAATAAAGTAATACATTACAGAAATATTAACATCTACTAGATTTAATCACATTATTGATTTAGTATGACTGATAGCATTTAATAGGCCTATATAATAATATTTTGTAAGTGAAGCCTGGGGTTAGTAAAGTTTTACTATATTTATTTAGGTCAAATAAAGTTCAGGAAAATAAGATTAATTGTTGTGGTGAGGGAATTTTATCGAAGGGTTTGAATTATTAAATTGAATCTAAATTAATTATTTGACTATTTATGACTAACTAATTTGGATTCAATTATGTAGGTTTATTTTGTTTATTAAGATATTAATTGAGAGTACACACTTTAATTTTGATTCACTCCTAACCCTTATTTGTCGAATAATTTATAAAATTCAAACTTTTGATTTTAAGTTCATTCATAATTTGTCACTGGTTTTAGTTTTGTCAACGTGACAAATCACTTTTAAAGAAAGTTTTTAAATAAATATGACTATAATGAAGTAATATATATATATATACTTTTGTGTAATGCGATAAACAAATCAGTTCATTATTGAAATTTTTATTTAAAATAAATTTACTTGTATAACTATGTGAAACCATTTCTCAGCCTCTTACAAGCGATTTCTGGTTAGTATTTATTTTAATAAACTAAAACTAGTATTTCTGTAAACAATTTATCTCGTTTTCTCCATACACACAGCCGTGGATCACAGTTAGATAATCACAGGATAGTACATGAAGGTAAGATTGAAACCCTTCAGAATAAAACCAAATGAACACATATAGTTTTTTATTTAGGTTCAAAGAAAATCCCTGCCAAATTCCTTCGAAACTGTCCCACATATTTTACATTTGTCGCGTAACAAATATACGAACATATGTACAAAGAGACCGATGAACGAAAGATAAAATGATCAAGTTAAAACAGAACCTTGCTACGCTTGGTGTGCTAATTTATTTTTAAATAACTTTTATCCTCAATACATTTTATCAATGTAAATACCTATAGATAAAGGGTGGACTGTTAGAAATAAACTCACACTATAACACCGAGTACACAACTTTTACAGTATATATATTTCTCTCTTTCCCACTCTCTCTCTTTCTCTCTCTCTCTCTATATATATATATATCAATCATTGCGCCCTACTACTCGTTCGGGCTATACGCCTACGTACTAACTACACTAATGGATTAGTGATTAGGGAGGCTCAACTTAAAGGAAATTCACTCGCATTTGCGTGGAGGGAGGGTGGAAACCCATTCAGAAAGACCAACCTAACTGCAGCCGACAGGGTTTGAACCCCGATCTCCCCGTCTTCAGCAGTCGAGTACAACACTAGAGTAGTGCGTTAGATCACGCGGCGGCCACCAAACAGGGTTTGTATAGAATAAACAAAGATGATTTAACCTCCCTAGTAAATCAACAAGGGTGAGATATGGATTTATTTAAGGGGGTGTTATGGAAGGGGGGGAGGGTAGGTCATGGCATGAAGGATGAGGGATACATACAAGGTATATGAGAGATGCCATAGCGTGTGGCCTGTGGTTATAATGTCTGCCTTCATTGTTAAATCGATTCCCCGATACGGCAGGGAAGAGCGGGTGAACCGCTTCTATGTAAACCTTGCGATGTTTAGGTGGAGATTGGGGGTGGGATGCACACAAATATGAATACAACACTAAAAGTATAAACAAAATTTTTTTTTTTGGCTTTTGAATAAGAATACCCTTTCCGTTTCCGTTCAACGTAATGTAAAAGAACCTATTCAAAACCACGTGGGTAGGGAGTCTTAATTAGATGACAACTTATTTTGAATTATTGAATGTCATTTGTGTCATCAAATGCTTTAAAGTGAAATCTTCTGAAATAATAATTTGTGTATGGAAACCAATTTCTTTTTCACAGAAAAAGAGAAATTCTTTTTAAAGCAAAGTAATTGAATGAGTTTTAAATGCTTTAGATTTCTTATGTTAAAACAAACAATCATGGCGTTTAATTTTCTTTACAATCTTCTTTTAATACCAGAGTAGAAAACAATTTATATTTATGAACCTTTCTTAGTATTTTTATTTATTTATTTATTTTCTATGAGAAGAATCGTTTTACGTAGTGTTATTCATTTTGCTAAATGTCTTTGATATTATTTACATAAATCGTATGGTGAGATGTTGCGGATGAAACAAATTATTTAGAATCCTAAATCTCCATTATTATTAATTAGTTTTTTCAGCACGTCACTACTTTTGAGAGATATCTGAATATTTGCACAAATAGGGATAAGGAAGATATAATCTTATTGGAAATATACTACTGTTTTCATGGAGGAAGAATGGAGTTACTATTAATGTAATATCACTTCAAAACACCCAGGCTGTAATCGAACCCTGGACTGTCCTCTAACTTAAAAATCAGATTAGATGGGACTAATGATTTATTCCATGTATCCACATATGTGTGTGTTTAATAACTGAATTAAATAAACTTTTATTTGTCATTGTTAAAGTAACGAACTAAGATGGCTCTCAAAGTAATAATAAAACCCTTGTTTTACATGAAAGCTAAACACACCACCAGAGAGGGTAGGCAAGCCCTTAAATAATAATTTAGCTTCCCTCATTGTTGGACACGTGAGAAAAGTCATGTCTCCCTATGTTTGGTTGATTGCCTAGCCTAGGTATACTAAAATGTCTATTTTTTACCTAAATTGTTTCTAACTCTTTTTTTTAGTTCAAATGTGATTACATTTCTATTAAAATATACCCTACTAGTGAAAGTACGTGACTGGCCCAGACAGGTAGTAGTAATACGTGGACAATTACAACAAGTCAAATTAAATGAAATTAAGAAGTTTTGTAAATAATAGTAAACTGTTGAGTAGAAATTATATAATCGTACCCCATTTGAGAAAACTTTAAACTAACCTAATTGTACTTTAAAGCCGGAGTCATTAACCCCATTATGTTCAAGAGCCAAAGTTTATCTTTCTTGTTGGTTCGCGGGTCGCAATATTTTACCTATAATACTCGGATTGAATAGATATTAAAATATTCGTATTAGCTCATTCTTATACAATTATACTCACACATACACTAATACTTACTACTTTCTTGTGAAGTATGTTCTCTGTTGTAATTTCCTATTTTTAGATTTTACTTTATAAAGGAGACCTGGCGGTCTAGGGGTAAGGTGTCAGACTTATGTGTTGGTGGCTGGGGTTCAATCCTCGGTCCCGGCACAGATTTATCTGATTACCAAACCCTGCCTTCACCTCTGACAATACATCTTGTGAATGTGGGGAATTCCAGGCCTCCACCGTGGTTCGGATTCCACGTTAAACTGTAGATCCTCCCTTTCATCTCACAATCACCCTACCATTACACATTAACGTAAGTGCGTACAACACCAACGGGTAGTAAGACGCGGTGCTGATAGTAATAATACTTTATAAATTTAATTAAAATGCGACCAACGGGTAGTAAGACGTGGTGATGATAGTAATAATACTTTATAAATTTAATTAAAATGCGTATTTATTTGTTATTAAATTATTTAAAATAAATAGGTCAATCTGTATTTGTCAGTTTATCTCTTAAATTATTAATTTTATGTTTTTCATGAGACAGCGTGCCTCAATAAATGTCACCACGGGCCGTAAGTGGCCTCTGCATTAAAGTATAATAGTTTTTTTTTAAACATTTAAACATATTTATCCTATTTGGGCTAGGTATTATTTACGAAAGTACCTTGGGGATATTTAACAGGTTGAAGATAATGTCTAGTTTATGATGAGTCCTTTGGGATTAATGCACGTGTTGCATAATCTGTGAAGAATTTAACCTTTGTAAAGTTAACTAGATGCTACAGTAATTAGTACCGGAGTGGTTTTGCGTTTGCTTCATAATGATTCTATAATACAAGTGATGATAAGATGTGTAGAACAGAGAAAACATTCTATAAATAATTTCATTGGCTACAAAAAACAGTTGTGACGACCCTCATTTATACCCCTAGTACTAATCTTCAAGGGTGCCTAGGTTGGGGAGTATTTAGGGTTTCCATCATGTATAAGAAACTGGACACATGGTTTAAAGGCTTTAGACCAAGCCTTTGCAAATTTATTTGGCAAGAGGGCCGCATTCAGAAACTAAATATAAATACGTGTAGCCAAATAAAATATTATATTTTAGTAAATGAATTTTGTTTATTTATTTATATTTATAAAAAAAATATAGACAACTTAAGAAAGCTTGACAGAAAAAAAAAGTCAATGATCTTTCAACAAAACACAACTTTATAAAATGAATGCAATTTTTTCGTATATTTCATCATTTTATTAATGACAGATGTAAATTTAGTGGTTGAAATTATTAAAACTGTTGGTAAATGTTTATTGGTAGTGCGTGATGGTAAGAAGATTCTATTTTGATGATAAAACATGTTTGTTCACATATATAGGTTAATCCCAAAATAACCGATGGGGACGGAGCAAAAACCTGACTACTGAAAATATAAAGATAAGATGTGTTAGTAGTATAACACTCTCTGCTTAGTTGTTAAAACTCATTTAGGCTGTGTGTGGATAATGAATAAATTTTAAATCAATTGGCAGTTCAGTTTGATGAATAATTCTTGACTTCAGCCACCATATTGGATTTGGTTCAATGCTGAACAATCTTCTTTTCAAATTGAATGATGAAAGTTATCACTACTTTAAGTATCTGAAACTCGCTGATTAATCGGCAATTAAGGGGAAGACGAAACCCACCCTTTTCATGTTGACAATTGACGAGGCCTGTTGAGAAAATCTTTCTTTTATAAGCCATCGAGTAAGAAGAACGTGCTAAGTCTCGATTGCGAGGCCAGGATGTTGTGTGTGACATTTTGTACACGTGATAATTATACTAGTGATCATATATCGAGCTATACAGAAGATAGTCTGTCACGCGGACATCGAACATGGACCCGCTATAACGCGTGAGCTATGGGCATGATGGTCATCGTATTATCATATATTTTATTAGCGTAGAAATAAGACAACTACCATTAAAATATCAATTGTAGCTATCATCCAGCCAGTGATTCTCAAAGGTTACCAAATTCTTGCCATTATGTTATTTTTGATAAGAAATTTAATCAAAATTAATTTCATATGGTATTGATTTTTAAATAAGATAAGACAAATTTTTCGAACTATTTAATATATTTATTTCCCAGAGATTTTAATGACTTTCAAACAAAGTATTGAATAATCAAAGAGAATCATTTCATATTTTACACAAAAGTTTAATTATTCGTCGTCGAAAAGAGGACACACATACACGCATTTCATGTTCAAACGACAAAAGTCTCTGCACATGCACGAGTCTAGCTATGTTCGAAAACTCACAACAAATAATAGTGTACTGTGAACATAAAATAAAGGTTGATAACCTTTGCTGTAATCTATTAACACAATTCAATAAACAAAATCAAAACACATTTCTATATTCCACACATTGTGCATCCCTTCCAAAGAGCCATCCTGATCAAACGATGACGATAAAGGGAATGGATCATTGACAATAGCTAGATTTTTTTTTAATATGTTGATGTTAAGCTCAATTTTATTTAGATCTTTTATATCCTTACATATAGACATCATAATCATCATAATCATAATCATCATCATCATCATCATAAGCCACTGTTTACAGACTCTGGCTGTCCCAGTTCAGTAAAATGCCTCCATTTTCCTCTATATTTTCACTATTCTTCCTACTTAATAGCTTCCATTCTTCTCCTCTCACTTACACACTTTATGCAATCAGCTCTTCCTAACTCTTTCTTGGCCTCCTCTGCAGTCTTTTTCCTATAAATTTCATTTCTATAATTTTATTTGGCATTCTCTCTTATCCAACTTCATTACATACATTATACATCTATCCTAAACAAAAATAAAAATGTTGTAGGATTGTTTCCTTGTAAAAAGATAACGTCAAATCCCTTAGATTAACTTACTTTACAAGATGTAAAGCTTTTATCAGAGATAATTTACAGAGTCCTTTGTATCATTTTAGATCATAATAGGCCTAGTGTTAAAATAAATATGTTTGTGAAGTAATGTGTAGGAAACTTAAAATCAAATTTTGAAAAATCTCTTTGATAAGTCACAAACTGTGTATGTTCTTTTTTATTCTCTATATTTGTTGAAATGCCTAAGGGATAATTGGCTGATCCGCTTCGGTGGCCACATGGTCTAATGCGCTGCTATTGCAGTGAACTAGACGGACGACGATGGAGAGATAGATTGAGGTTCGAATTTCGATTGGGTGTAGGCCTACTGAGAGTGGTTTTCTCCACTCACTCACTCTCCGCACGTAAATACAGGTACATTTATTCTAAATATGGTCTTCCAAACTTCTAAAACCATTATCATGATTAATGATTTATTTATTTATTTAGCACCGCGTCTTACTACCCATTCGGGCTATACGCTTTAAGTACTAATTACGCTAATGGATTAGGAATTTGGAAGGTTGAATTAGAGGACGTGAACCTACATTTGCGTGGAGTGAGTGTGGAAAACCATTTAAGAAAAACCACCCCCAGTTCACCCAACCGAGATTAGAAACTCGATCTCCCCGTCCTCAGCAGTCGGGCTCAACACGGCTGGCGCGTTAGCCAACTACGCCACCGAGGCGGGTTGATTAATACATAAGCGTAAACCCGAACAGGTAAAAAGAGGCGGTAGGCGGTAATTTTTTTATTCTGAATCAAGTTGATAGTAAAAAGACATATTCATTTTCCTGACATCAACACAACAACCAGAATTCCGATAACAAACTGGTGCTAGTGTATTTCATTTAAAAATGTTGTATGGACAATAGAATAAACATTTTGTTAACCTAGCCTCACCATTCAGTAACAAATTATTGTTTCCAGCTTAATTTGAAAGGCAGGATGTAAATCTATGCGCAGAGTTGTTTTATGATAAAATTATAGCTACATTTAAACAATTAGGGGTGAAACCACAACACGGAGACTTAGGTCCCCATAACACGGGGAAACTTGAAGCGTGCAACTAGTTGACACCCATCTTCCTGATGCTTGCAGCTGCACAAATTGCTACGTGCAACTAGTTGATGCAACCTTTGTTCAGCGTCATATCGAGAAAATGGCGTCGAGGAATGAGAGACTAGATCTTCTTGTCTTGCTTATAATAAAGAGAAGACGCAGGCCAAGAAGGATGTAAGTATATACGATGCTATCATCAAAAATGGATAAGGGTCTGTACTATACGTCATTTGATAATCTGTGGACAATAACAATTTTTTAAAAATTACTTTTGCATGTCTAAATCATCATTTGATGAGTTGCTGACCATGAAACTGAAGTTTCCTCGTGTAATGGTTTTCATTTAAACAATCATGAATGCTTATTAACATTTTCGTCAACTGGTTGCATAAAACAAGTTGCCCCGTGTAATATGAACCTTACGTAGTCACAGTTACATTTTATATATAAAAATACAATTTTAAAACGAAGTAATTAATGTGGTATACATTTTCAAATGTGGGCGGTTCATCGAACCAAATTGTAAATAAATATCTCTCCTGTTTGTTTTCGAGTGAAAATTTTGACTTGGCTTTATTAATGGATTGAAGAAAGTGAACGACCAATCTTAAATGGAACGTGAAACTCTCCCATTTATTAAATAGATTAATTTAAATGTTATCATAAATATTGCACAATAGCATATAGCATTTTACAAGCTTTGATAAAAACGTGTTTGCTTAGTCAAAACCAATTACTTCATTTTAAATCACCCCCTAAATACTTATAGCTTATCTAACAGAAGAAATACGATAGTAATTAAAAAGTGAAATCATTCAATATTAATACTAAGTTAAGATAAAGAGTACATAAATATATGGTTAGAATACGGGATCGTCATATACAGCCATTCTGTTGGTGGCCGGATGGGTCCTGTGACGTCACGAAACGAGCCTCGAGGCCTGTACAGTACATCTAGTGTAGACTTGGCCCTGCGGAGCCTCTGGGCTCTACCAAAATTATATCAGACGCCATGAGGAAGTCTTAGGATATTATTAATTAATGAATTTATCAGATTATTTAATAGCATCTGTATTTATGTTTGCCAAATTTTTCAAATCTAAATAAAGGTAATTTGTCAAACGCATGGCCAGATCGTGTGATGTTTTTAATTTGTTTCATATTTTTATACTTTGTAAAATTTAACTGTCCTTATGAAAAGGATCTGATGTCAAACAAACTGTCAGTATTTAATATTCATAAAATTAGCGTAAGAAATGTATGAGGGCTTCATCATGTATTTTTTCTGTTGCAAAAGCTCATTTGGTATAAACACTTTTAGATACACTGGGGTGATGGATATTATAATCCCATTATGTAAACTGTAAGATAATACATTTCAGGAAAAACTGAGTGTACCCTTCGGGCAGCCGCTAAAATAGCATCTTACATTTCACTATTGCAATATTATATAACTTATAGCATTGGGTCATAGCGTAATTCATCATTGTCATAATGTGCTACCTTCAAGGTTAAACGGAGTGGTACATATCATATTTAACTCACTCTTGGCATTTTTCAAAGTGTAGCAGATTAAATATTCACTACTTATATTTTTTTATTCGTTGTTTTTTATAATTTGAACATTTTTTCACATGTAAATTTCAAGTAGTTTTAAATTTTCCCCATATAATATTAGATATACACAGAACTTTATAGGAAGCCCGTTATTTGGCAGCTGGAAAAGCTGCTAGCTCCACTTTTGGACATTCATACTCAAGAAATGCAATATGCAGCTGCCACTTTATATATATTATAAATACCCATTAAATAATACTACTATTATAGTAGCTTACTAGCAATGTTGGCCATAAAAATGTCTGTAGATTTTCTAAAACGGTCTTTATATTAAAATCTGGGTATGCACGAGACAGTTGATGGACTCTACGTGTAGGAGTTCAACACACAGATAATTCATGTGCTCTGGCGAATTTTCTAAAAATGGATGAAAAAGGATTATTTAGTAACTTTTACCTCCGCTGTTCGTTGAGGGATGCGTCCAATTGCAAAGCTATGGCACTACTTTTACCATCGCACTCTTATCTCACCCTTACTCACCTCAAGACTGAGAGGAGACCCCCACTACACCCCCTCCCAACCAACCCCCGCCTCATCATCATCATCATCATCATCATTCCTTGTTCTCTCTCTCTCTTTTGTCCTAATTAACAGGGGTTTATGGTGGTGTGGTCCGCTCTGCTGATTAGTGCTGACGGCTCCGTGACAAGTGTGTTTGTGTTGAGTGTTTGTGTTGGCTTTGGTGTGTTACATGTCTTGGGGAAGGTGGGAAGGGGGCTAATTAAGGTTGGCTTTGATCAGCTCAGGCTCAGTATCATGGTACTGCTGTTTAAGATCGACCCCTTCACTTGTTACAGGAGAGTTTATTTGTGGAGGAAATTAAGGAGGGTAAGGGGGGATAGCTGTGTCATTTTTATGTAAATGTGTACATGCATCTCAGCGTTCTTGGTTTTCATTGAGATGGCACTTTTAGGATATAATATGGTACTTTTATTGGTTAATCCTAACCTGAGACAGGAAGTAAACAAACATTCCCGTATCACTACGCGAAGGACATACATGATTAGTGGAACACCAGTGCAATATTTTAAATAGTCACTACCATGTATGGTCAGTATCATAACAAAATAGATTCCTACGAATTTTTGCATTTTTAATACTTTTAGATTTCCTGTCTTATGTTTAACAAAACTCATGCCAGACTCAGAAAACGCCATAAATAGACGGGAAGGACTCAACACTCACAACTATCACTTAACACTACCAAGATGAACTGTCGACTGACCATTGCTGACTTGACGGTAACATGTGGTAAGGACTTTACCAACGCTGAGTCAGGAGTTTGTTTGTATTCGAATAGTGCTTTCAAAGCTTAAAGTATAATTTATAAATAAAATTAATGGATAGTTTTAGTTGTAATTATTTTAAAATATTATTTTAAAGCAAGTTTAATACAAAACAAAGGTGGAACTATTTAGTCAAAGGATACCATTGAAATCCTTTCAGTAGCAAATCATAGCATAAACTTAAACGTGGCTTTATTTATATCAGGCCTCAGCTTAGAGTGAATCAATAATATTAAAATGATGCTCCAATTCAGATAAAATCTCAATTAAGAGCACGCATCACATGCCCATTAATTTTGTGATAGTTGGCTAGATATCGTTATTGAACTTGGATTATTTCTAGTTAATCATTAATGTAGATAAAGAGCTATTATAAGTTCCTAATACGGAACATTGTGGAAATATTAAATGATATTTGGATTAAAACTGAACTGAAAAGGCCGTTTTTGACAATTTTAGAACGGTTTCCCAGATAGGTACTGTGGACAAATCTTGATTCTGTCATAATAGGGATATGTTTTAGTTATTAACAAGAAACTTTACTGTATTGTCCCCCATCGTCACCGCGAAAAATTTCGAGTAATCATCCAAATACGAATACACTGCACACATTTCTGGCACTTTGTAGGTCTTTTCTCTTCCCTTTTAATCCCATACCTCTTGCGCGCGTGCACACACACAAACGCAGATGCGAGCCGGGAGCTGAGTTGGGCCTTCTCAGATGAACGCTCTCAAAAACTAGAAGATGATTTTAATCCAAGATTAAACTTCGTACATTTTCAGCTCTTATCAATAGAGTAAAATTCTCGATTGTTTGAATTGAACCGTACCCAGCTCATCTCAATCCATCGAATACTAAAATGTACACGAAATTACTGTAGGAAATCAGAATAACTACGTGTTTATGAGCATTAATTTCTAGAATATATTCTTATTAAATTATTATTAGCACTGCGTCTTACTACCCGTTCAGGTTATACTCACTTACGCTAATGTGAAATGGTAGGGTGGTTGTGAGATGAAATGGAGGACCTACAGTTTAACGTGGAATCCGAACCACGGTTAATCTGTGCCGGGACCGAGGATTGAACCCCGGCCGCCAGCATAGAAGTCTGACACCTTACCCCTAAACCGCCAGGTCACCCTTATTAAACTTATATTTTTACTGAATTTCCATATCCAGGAGCACCTCTTACAAGGTTTGTTATGTTTTCCACATAATTCGATTTTATATCATTATTATTTAGATTGGTGCTATGTAAAATAATGTAAAGTGGAGAATCCCTAACTCAAATTATACGAGGCCTTGAACTATAAGGATTCAAAAAATCCAACCCCAACTCTTTATGTCTATCTGATACTTGATCACCTTAGATCATTTGGTTCTTCAGTTAAGAAACCTAACCAATTGTGGTTCTAAGAATATAATTTTTTTTATTTGTCTGTTATAAGAATTATGCTATATCAACCGAGAAAACAAAGGCTTTAATTTTGAAAGTCAATAGCTCATGTGCAGGAACATGAGCATCCCAAAGGTGAAATTTTAAAATATGATTATTTTTTAAATTAAAATAGAGAACGGAAGCAAAGCAATATTTTCTCAGACATCTGCGTACGGTAGATATCGAGCTATAATTATAACACATTCACACAAAATATATAAATAGGTAGCTAAAGTTAATAAGACGCTGGGCAATGCCGGGCATAAGGCATTAACGTTAAAGTTACCCTTCACGTACAGTAATTAAACTAAAAATATTTCTCCCACGCAACTCCGGGTACGTCAGCTAGTTATTAATAAAGCCATGATTTATAGTAGAGGCAAAAACCAAATTAATGTTAGATATCACAATAAAAAACAAACAAAAATATATAATACAGATATTGATTAAAATAATTTCTTGTGGGGTCTAAGAAGTTTCACTCCTGATAGACTGGCTTGTTGCTGTTGAGGAGTTCATAGTTATAATCCTGTTCAGATCTACTGAGGGTGGTCTTCCTGAACTGAATAGTTTCCCATTCTTCTGTTATTCAAATAAGGTTAGATGACATCTAAAATGTTTCATTCCTTATCCTTCCTAATTAGAGTACTTGATCATATATTTTTATAAACTGAACAGGCAATAAGACGCTGTGACCCGCCTCGGTGGCGTAGTTGGCTAACGCACTGACTCGTGTTTAGCTCGACTGCTGAGGACGGGGAGATCAAGGTTCGAATCTCGGTCGGGTGAACTGGTGGTGGTTTTTCCTAATTGGTTTTCAACTCACCCTCCACGAAAATGCGGGCTCACTTCCTCTAACTCAACCTCCCCAACTCCCAATCCATTAGCGTATTTAGTATTTAAAGCGTATAGCCCGAACGGGTAGTAAGACGCGGTTTAAAAAAATAAAAATATAAAGCCATGCATACCTAACCTAAAATGACCTGCATATATGAACCCTTGGGATGGACGTCAACCTCATCTAATCAATTTTGTTATATACAGGTAAGTTGAGGATCGAATCCGGGCTAGGTGTAATGGTGTTTTTTTACTAAATAATTAACACTCTCCATCCACGTGAATTTGGGTAGATTTCTCCTATTAAATTACACCTTCCTAATCCACACCACATAAATTTAATGAAACGTACAGTAGCCCTATGACTTCTTTGGTGCTGACTGACAGCTTTGAAAAGTTACCAGACCAAATTATGTATCCCTACGCCGAGCCATATGATCTGCAAAATCATGTGTTTAGCATCTGTCACTTCTGACAGTCAAAATTTAGCTATATATCATCTGTGAGCTGTCAGTCAGCACCAAAGAAGCTATGTGGCTACTGTAGTTAGCCTAAACAAATATAAAGACGTATTTCACTATACATAAATACAGTATACATTTTACACCCTTACTACAGCAAACCGGGATTTAAATCCCAATCTCTCTATTATTTGATAGCCAATATTTTCCAAGAACTACACTTTATACCGTGCCTCTAACGATGCGGGTAAGTCAATATAATGCTTATGTTTAATCATTTTCGTTGTGTTTATTTAATTAAAACGTATACCTATACATCACATACCAGCATCTCTAGTTGCAGGTTAGTCAAACGTACAGCCTACGGGTTACACGAGACTCGATCAATAATTCTGTGCTACGGATACGCCATGCTGTATGGTGAATTCACATACAATGCAGCCCAATTCTTCTTTTTATAGACAATGTAAAAAAATACACCATTTGAGATTACAACATTCGTAGAATATGTCATAATTTGGGGAATATATCAAGTGAGAAGAGATTATTTCCCATATAATACTAAAATTTGCAAACCAGATATGTGCATGTGTTGTGAATTGTAGATTTATCTAATAATAATGAACAACAAAGTGACTCGAGAGATTGTGTCTTTTAGGACATGTATTTGTTATCAACGTTAACAGTTATTTCAAAGTAATATTTAAAGAATAACATGGTTGCTGTGAATTAAAGATTTCTTATTTTTGGAGTAAGACGAGAGTAAGACAGTAGTAGTAATAGTAGTAGTAATAGTGGTAGTAATAGTAGAAGTAGTAGGTTTACTGTCATTTAGTTTAGTCTTTTTTTTTTACATTTATGATGAAAGTATTGAGCTTAATGAAATGCAGTCCTTTACATTTTTTTCAAATTTAATTTATGGTACTTTAATCCAAATTGTTTGACACACCTAGTTTAAGGAGGAATGGAAGGAATTTTAAGTAAAAGGTTTTTTTTTACGGTTTCTATAGAAACAATTTTTTTTACCAAGTTAAATAAAAGGTTGCTCCATTAGAAAGATGAAGTTTAATTTTATACACATAGTGATATAAACTGTACTCGAATATTTGTCTTGTAGTGTTATTTTATGATAAACTTTTGTTAATTGTAGAGTAAAAGTTCTCATCAAATTCCAAGACATCCTTGACAGTTATTAAAGAACTGTTGAGATTAATATTTGTGGAAGATTAAACCTTATGTGTCGACTGGGCCAACATTTTATTTATTTTGTCCAAAATTTTGATAAAAAAACACACAAAAAAAATACTACCCTTTACTCACGTTTCTTAACATCATACCTTAAGGCGTCACACCCAAAAAAGTATCGATTATAGATCGTTGTTAAATCGTAGATTTAATTTCTATTAGATGTAGGACTACTGAGAAGGGTTTCTATATATGGCTAGCTATCCTCTTACTAATAAATTTTTGGTACACCTCGTCTAAATGCTATCCACCATTTTACTACCTCTGTTAGTGTAACTGTAAAATTATCCAATACGGGCAGTAGGAATAAGGGCCAGTTTCATAGTCAAATTTAGTACACCTCAAGTGCGGCGTTACACTAAATACAAGACGACAACTACCTAAACCAGAATGGAATGGGCCGTTCTCGCATAGGAAACTGGCCCATTCCATTCGAGTTTAGGTAGGTGATGTCTTGTATTTAGTGTAGCGCCGCACTTGAGGTGTACTAAATTTGAATATGAAACTGGCCATAAGTATGTACAAATATTGACATGTATTTCTTAATACAGTACGACACATATTCTATCGATACAAATTCAAACCTGCATTGGTGGTCGCATGGTCTAACGCGCTACTATCGAAGTGGACTAGACTGCAGTTGACGGGGAGATCAAGGTTCAAATCTCGGTAGGATGTACTGAAGGTGATTTTATTCAATGGTTTCCCACTCTTACACCACGTAAGTGCATGTAAACTTCCCCTAAATATAACCTTCTTAAACCCTAAGACCAATAGAGCAACTAGTAGCCTACATATATAATAATATTATAGCACCGCGTCTTACTACCCGTTCGGGTTATACGCTTTGAGTACTAATTAAGCTAATGGATTAGGAATTGGGAGGGTTGAATTAGAGGAAGTGAACCCTCATTTGCGTGGAGGGAGAGTGGAAAACCATTTAGGAAAAATCACCCCCAGTTCACCCGACCGAGATTCGAACCTCGATCTCCCCGTCCTCAGCAGACGAGCTCAACACGACAAGTGCGTTAACCAACTACGCCACCGAGGCGGGTCATAAGCATATAACCCGAACGGATAGTAAGACGTGATGCTAAAAAAAAAAGATACGGTTCCACAAATAACGTCATTATGTGTCAAGTGTAGAGAACTTCAGGATAGTCGATAAACTGACGTCTCGAGGCCTCCCATGCCTATATCTCATTATCGAGACCCTTCTGTGACGTGCGTTCCGCCTCATTAGGACCTAGTCTAGAGGCACACGTCACCCCAAATGCGAGCGGTTAATTGACAACATGCAAGGTTACGCTATAAGGTGGAAGGTATTCCTACAGGAAATCAAGGGGGTAATAATAGGAACGTTGTTGTAGAAAGGGATGGTCCTATTTTATACACCCGAATAGCGTCTTAGTACTAATCCAAGGTTCTCACGACCCATTCGGGCAATTTTTTATTTTAATAACTTTGATAGGTTAGGGTTAAGTAACGTAGAGTTTGGTATTTTATATTGTATTTTAGTTTTTTCAAAGTATACCTTGCAGGAATTCTAACAACGACCTTACCCTAACTGACAATCCCGTGTAGATGATCTTGACGTTCAGTCCACGTGCTCACTGCTGTAGACTTATGAATATTTTATAATTGTTCTAGGGTGACCTGGTGATCTAGGGCTAACGTGTCAGACTTCTGTGCTGGGTCGTCCGGGGCTCAATCCTCGGTCTCGGCACAGATTTATCTGATCGCCAAACACTTCCTTCACCTCTGACAAGACGCGTATTACTCACAACTTGTGATTGTGTGGAATTCCAGGCCTCCACCGTGGTTCGGATTCCACGTTAAACTGTAGGTCCTCCATTACATCTCACAATCACCCTACCATTAGACATTACCCGATCGGGTAGTAAGACACGGTGCTAATAATAATAATAATTGTTTTAACAAATATAACTACTCAATATGAAGTGGTTGTAACTAAAAAATAAATATCTCTATCCGCTTGGAGAGAGGGATTGAGAAAAAGGTAGATACAGAAAGAGGAGGTTATAGACAAAATGAGGATATAGAGAACACTAAACAAATTAGGACGGAGGGGGGTAGTGTGAGAGGTGTAAATGAAAAAAAGGAAGGGATAAAAAAATAGTGGGTGGAGTAGTGAAGGAAAGAGAGAGCTGGGGTGGATGAAAAAAAAGGAGTGAGGGGGTAACGAGTATGACTGAGAGAGATAGAGAGAGGGAAGAGAGGGGGTAAGTTTCCTAGTGGCCTATTCATGAGACTTTGATCACTTACATTCTTTGTCAAAACCATGTTCATGTGAGGTTAAAAAAACAAAAATCTTTCTCCTAGATAAGATGGAGTTAAGGAAATTTACGACGAGAGAGCCAAAACCTTACCAGTTCAATGTTCATCCCCATCTAGAAACAAGACTTTCATTTCTAATTCCCACGTGATCATATCGTTACTCTCATTTTTCTCTTGGGGATCACGTAGCAGTCCAATATTGCAAAAAAGGAAGGCAGTAAAAAAAAAAAAAAGAGGAAGAGAGAAAATAATTAATTTTCATTGCAGCGTTTAAACGAGCAGGTTTTCATTGGGAGTTATTTGGGCTCTATGGTGTCAAAATAAGGGGGGGGGGGGTAAACAGGAGGTGGGAGGTAACTGCGGCAGTTCATTAGGTATTCAATGCACCCACCATTTTCCCCCTACAGTATGTTCACAAGCAATTACATGCTCGCAACTGACACGACTATCCGAGGCGGCTAAGGATTAGCTGCCAAAACCTTTTGAGGAGAGTGAGAGAAGAATAAAATGGAGTGGGTGTCTCTTACAGAGAGAGAATTCGAGGTTATTTTTCGAAGCGGTATGCATCTTAACTTGAAGCACTTCAGCTCTCTGAAACCCACCTTGGTGGCATAGTTGGCTAACTCGCTAGTCATGTGGTGCTAGACTGCCAAGGAAGGGGAGATTGGGGTTCGAATCTCGGTCTGATGAACCGGGGATGGTTTTTCCTAAATTATTTTTCACTCTCCCTCCACGCAAATGTGGGTTCACCTCTTCTAAACTCAACCGTCTAACTTTCCAATCAATTAGCATAATTAGTAATTAGGCGTATAGCCCGAACGGGTAGTAAGACACGGTGATAAATAGTAATTTAAAAAACAAGTACTCTGAACTCTCACACTTAGACGCCGTGGTACGAAACAGAGAGAGATGGAACAAAATTAATAGTCCAACTAATGAGGCCAATTTTTTTATCTATTGATAATACTTATCCTTTTCCATTGACGAGTATACATATTCATTCTATTGCTTACTCTAGGGCAGCATTGACTTGTACTTCAAGATAACCTATTTCTTGTTTCATTTTCTTGAAACCCGCCTCGGTGGCGTAGTTGACTAACACGCTAGTCGTGTTGAGCTCTACTTCTGAGGACGGGGCGATCGAGGTTCGAATCTCGGTCGGGTGAACTGGGGGTGGTTTTTCCTAAATGGTTTTCCACTTTCCCTCCACGCAAACGCGGGTCTACTTCCTCTAATTGAACCTTCCCAATTCCTAATTCATTAGAGTAATTAGTACTTAAAGCATATAACACGAACGGGTAGTAAGACGCGGTGCTAAATATTATTATTATTATTTTTCTTGAAATACATATGCTTCTGTGGACTATTTTTAAAATCTATATCCTGAAGGGAAGATTATTATAAGTCGATTTCTTGAATGTACCAAAACAGCCTTAGCTGGAGACGATTAAAAAAAATAGGTCTATATTTACAAAAAAAAACTACTTTAGATAAATAATTTTGTGACAAAATAAGACTAATTTTAGTGTTATTTAAGAATGTGTGGATTTTGTTTCACTGTTAAATCTTCAAAATCCACCGTGAAAACGTAAATACATTAACATCGGAGACCCTAACTTGACTTGATGCTACGTCCTTTTGATAGACATGGCGAAGATTGAGGGATTTAGTGTCGGTGACTTTTGAGGTCCTTAAATAGGAGACTGCAATAAATTGGTAACTTTGAATGACATTTTAAGGGAGTTTAACATATTTTAAACATAATGAGACTGTGATGTAATGAAATATATATATATATATATATTATAAGATTTTTTTAACTTAATTTCCTAGATATTACCAAGGAATAAACATTATAAATTGTTAATAATATCTAAGGGTATCGGAAGTGTAAGTTTAAATCCTGAACACCGTACTATTTTCTCTCAGAGAAGCAATTTACAAATATAGGCAATAATTATTATAATTTGTAGCAACTTAAGAAATATATATAATAAGAGAGAAGGTTTAAACTACACTGGTGATTAAAATAAAATATTTTTCACAGGATCGTAAACAAAGTTACAAGACTTTACGACAAGTAAGAGTTCTTTCAATTATTTTTTTATTGAGTTTTATTACCCGTTTGAGTTATCTTTATATTTACAATTGTAATTAAGGGAGTAGGGAACCTTAAATATAGGAAGTGTACCTGCATTTGCACTTGGGAGGTTAGGATACTCTTTAGGAAAACAAACGTTTCATACACCCAACTGGTAATCAAACCCCGATCTTCCTTTCACCAGAAACACAATATATTTCGATATCGACACCTTTGACCCTGCCGAGAATTGAAGAGAGTTCCTTTCAAATCAACGGAAACAATAATTTTTGGTACTTTCGGTGGCTACATGGTCCAAGGCACTACTCTCGCAGTAGACTAGACTGCCAATAACTGTTAGATCGAGGTTCAAATATCGGTCGGGTGTACTGAGGGCAGTTCTTCCAAAATTGCTTTCCATTTTTCCCTCCACGTAAAATAGGGTACACATCCTCTAAATATAACCTTCCTCATACCTAAAACCATTGGCATATCTAGAACATAAACCCGGACGGGTAGTAAGATGCGGTGTTGAAAATAGCTGTTCACGGTAAAGTTACCTTAGCTTTGACAGAAGTTGTCCCACGCTCACAGTTCATTGAGTATTCATTGCACCACATTTCCCAGGGTATGTCTCTCTCCCCTCCCCCCCCTCCCCCACAACCTACCATACTCCTCTCGGTTGCCCAATTACATGCCGCAGCTGACACAACTAGTGTACCTTAATCCCGGAGGTCCCTGCTTTAGTACTGGTTGCTGCTTGTTACGGAAGGTCACATTCAAACGTGCACACTAGACTCTGCTAACTGGCGATTAAAATAAAACCTGCATGAGATAAAAACAGAATCTCCTTCTTTAAAGATAAGTCATCTTTGTTATTTGATTTTGGAATTATAATATCATTTTGTAGAACACTTTTAGAAAATAGAATATATATTTATTTACACTCATAAATGATACAATTTTTACTTTCTTGGACCTCTTAAAGAGAGAAGTACCGTTGGTGGTGGGGGTGGGGGGAGCGGGGGGAATTGAACTAAAGCTTTTCATAAATTTCAAAGTTTCATGACCCCCTGAAACTGAAAAAATTACTTTATTTTCAGATGCTGTCTGCGTCTGGCCAATAGGGCTAAAACTTGGTATCAAGGTTTTTTATTAGGTTTTAACAAGGGGTTTTATGAATTAGATTTATAATCCTTAAAATTAAATGTAGTTTACTGAAGTTCAAGAAATAGAAAAAAAAAATTCTAAAAATACGCGAAATACGATTTTGATAAAATTTGGAATATAGAGACAGTTTAACATAACAAACAAAATGAAAATTTTCATTTTCCCATTAAAATGTGCAAGGGAAGTATACATTAGAAGAAATTTCCAATTTTGATCTTAGCTCCACCACTATTTGATATACAGAAAATCTTAAAAATGTAAAGTTCTATTACTGTACAAAATATAAATATTTTAATTTTGAATATTTTTTTATATAACCAATCATTTATGAACTATAAGCAAAAAATATAATATTTTACTTTTAACGGAGAGCTTTGAAAGATAAAATTGATCGTTATGCTCTTTGACGGAGAGTTTCTGCAACAATGTGAAACATTTCGTTTAAAAAACCTTACGGGTTTTTAATAAAGGTCTCTAATTTAAGATTAAAGAGACAGAAATAATGTGCTGCACATTACCATTTATTTTATATTATTATATAACTTTTTATTTGTTATTAATAATATATCTAAAGTTAAAGAAACATATACCATTACTTTAAATATGAATATGTGAGTGTTGATCTATTAATTTTTCTAGATGGTGGATAAGGTTATTATTATTATTTCTGTGGGAAGCGGATTGTAATTAGGTCTATTTCCAAAAGATCCATCAAAATAAATCACAACGCACGAAAACTGTTTACTTGACCAACAAGAAGACGTACCAATTTATTTGAAATCCATAATATTTTTCCGAGTTTAATGTCACAAGCTACTCAAAATAGGGTTCACGAGGATTAAAATTTCCTTCTCATCTGGTTTTGTTTGCCGATGACGGGAAGGTCGGGGTTAGAATCACGGCCGGGTGTAGAGGGGTTTTAATTCTTTGCCTTCTGGGGTTCAATCCTCGGTCCCGGCACAGATTTATCTGATTGCCAAACCCTTCCTTCACCTCTGACAAGACGTGTATTAATCACTACTTGTGAATTTGTAGGGAATGCCAGGCCTCCACCGTGGTTCGGATTCCACGTTAAACTGTAGGTCCTCCATTTCATCTCACAATCACCCTACCATTACACATTAGCGTAAGTGCGTACAATCCGATCGGGTAGTAAGACGCGGTGCTAGTAATAACAATACAATTAATAATAATAATTTGTTGCCTTGAATGTCTTCTACTCTACTTTCACACAAAATAGCGTGTACATCTAATTAATTATTCCTACTTCATGTTTGGATAACCTCTTGGTCTAGGGTCAGCATGTCTGGCAAATAATCTATAGTTCCCGTGTTCGATTCAGAGCGTTACCGTAGGTATTTTTCCCCAAATGGGAATTGTTCCTATGACCAGCTTCAATGGCCGCATTGTCTAAGGCACTACTTTCAAGGATCAAGGTTCGAATCTCGGTTGGGTGTATATAGGTTGTGGTTTTTCCGAAATAGTTTTCCACTCTCTCTTTCCACACAAATACGGGTACACTTTCTCTAAAACTAACCTTCCTAATCTCTCAAACCATTAATATAATTAGTACATAAACGTACAAATATAACTGGTAATAATAAGCGATGTTTAAAATATATATTTATATATTTTCGTCATGGTCTGGTTAAGTTCGGCCCAAGTTAAGTTTAAAACTTCTACCAGCACTACATAATCATTGTCTTCATCGTCATCATCATCATCATCATCTTATGATCTCATAGAGGTAAAGTAACCGTACCTAAAGGGTGTTACAACCTCAGAAGAAGGTTTGGCCTACATATCCGCCACTGCCAGAAGAATACCAGAAATGTTTAGCCTACAAACCATGATGGCATATGCTAAAACACAAACAAAATATAACTCGATTTTATTCCATAGTGTAAAGCTATGTGCATAGTTCGGACGGGTAGTAAGACATAGTGAGGGTCGGAAAGTGAAATGTGGATAATGAATGGGTAGGAGAAGAGATTTTTTTTTTGGGGGGGGGGAGGCTGTGAAGTGGAAGGGGTCAGAGTTAGAAGCTAACCGCGATATACGACTCATGAAATGTCACTTGGTAATTATTGTTTGTACACTTTGATATCGGTGAGTTGGCTGTTAACGACCTATTCTGATTAAGTCTGCACAAACCTTGCAACCTTTTCCAATAGTAGTAATTTACAATTTCATAAGTGTCTTCACACAATTCTCCCAATAATATAATAATTATATTACGTCCCACTGAGAACTATTATTATTATTATTATTATTATTAACTACTTTTTATCTCGTAACCATTCACCAGTATATAACATTATTTAGCCATTTTTTGTCTATCATTTTTTCTTGTGTAAATATATGTATTGTAAGGTATGTACTGTATTGTAAGGTATGTACATGTGTACTTTTCAGTGCTGGCCTGTTATAGGTCTTATGACTGTTGGCCAGCACTATAATAAAGGAAATGGAAATGGAAATTATTATTATTATTATTATTACTAGCACCGCGTCTTACTGCCCATTTGGGTTATACGCACTTACGATAATTTGTTAATGGTAGGGTGATTGTGAGATGAAATGGAGGACCTACATTTTAACGTGGAATCCGAACCACGGCGGAGGCCTGGCATTCCACACATTCACTGTGTTATCTTATTCATGTAACAATATTTACTTGCAATCTCAGGGAAGGTTCTCGGGTTCATTTCCTGGTACGACCAAGAATATATCCTTGCGTGTATATCCTGAAAATGAGAATATTGTTATACTGATTATATAAATATGTCAACTGGCTTCATAGTAGTCCTGTAGTGGTCAGTACACCTGGCTACGGACCTAGGGGTCCCAGGTTAGATTCTCGGCTGGTACCACGGGTAATTTTACCTAAAGGGGTATTATTCCAAAGATCAGCAGGGTTTTGTTAGTTAGGATTAAGTTAGGCTCAAGTGTTTCCACTAGTTCAACTCTCTCAGACTCACTATCACCATCATCTCAACACATCGGGACATGGAAAGAGCCTCCATGGAAAGAATGTACGATTAGTACATTTGGGCATCCTCTTAGCAACTGTATATCAGTATTGGTTAATTTTCCAACATTGTGTTACGAGTGATATTGCACAGGCACGTATATATATATATATATATATATATATAACATAGATGTATATATATATAACATAGATGTATATATGTATATATATAATATAGGATAGATGTATATATATATATATAAAATATAGTATAGATGTTGATGGTCAGATATTCTAAGGTGTCAATATTGAAATAGGCTCAACTGTCAATGATGGGTTAGACTATGGTAATGGTCAATTGTATTAAAGGTTTTTTTAAGGAATGGTTTCCCCTCTATCTCCATGCAAATGTGGGTACAGTTCCTTTAAATTTCACCTTCCTCATACTCAATACACTATCGTAATTAGTAAAAATGTCGTTCTTCTTGAATGGTCAGTAAGACGTGGTGCTGAATAACCTCTAACCTCTAGTTTCTATTTTTGGAGGTCAGAAAATGTCTCACTAGTTCTCCCCATAAATGTCCTGATAATAGAAAGAAAAAATCGAAAACTTTACTATTTTAAATATATCATAAGACATTTACAACACGTATGGTCACATAGATTAGTCAGTAGTGCATTAGTATACTGAACTAATGGTTTCAGGTTTGTTTCCTACATGGACGAAAATATAACTAATCAAATCGTTTCTTCTTTCACAAAGATTTGTCTCATTTCTACGGGAATTAGTAATGTCTCTGCTATAAATCTTTGTTTAAGGGGAGAAGTATTTGACCACAAGCTAAGGGGTACGTGTTCCATTACGAATATTAGGGACTAAATATAATATTTGTCCACGGGTTCGTCTTGTTATCTAGTTGGCGAGTTTCTAGGCACTGGTGTTGGATATGTTGTATAAAACGTGATGTCATAAGAAAAGTTTGTAGGTCTTAAGGTGGCCGTCTCAGTCAATGAGAAAGTAACAATCAATATTAAACTACATATCTTAAAAATACAATGGTCTGTGTCGTTTTATGAGACTATGTCTCAATTCTGTCTAAGATTCGTCACTCTTATAGTGTAATTAATAAAGAAGAGAAAGAAAACTAATATTTTTTTCCTTAAAGTAGGACTACAGAGGAAAGCTCACTGCTAAATCTCAAAAATCTTAAGATGTTTTGTAGTGAGACTATCAAAAGGGGATTGTATTTATTATAGGAAGGCTAGCTCTACATCACTATTTAATCAAGCCTAGTCTCATAGCTCCACAAATAAGCTTAAAATGTCTTTGAAAAATGAGCTACTGTCACATTTCCACACATTATTTTTTTATTGTGGTATCAAGTTTTACGTAAGCACTTTAGGGGAGAGGGGGTACAAGCTTTGCTAAATTTTGCTGACAAGGGGGTTGGGTGTCAGAACAATGATATAGGAAGATGGTCAAATTTTAAGGGGGGTGTATTGCAAGCTGCTTGGACTTCGGGAAGTTTTGGGCAGCAATGAATATGCTGAGTGGCTAATAGAAACATAATAATCGAAAGTGTCGGGAGGTGAGTTCTTGTACCTTGGTTATGTGATTAAATGGGGCTTAGGTTTTCTTTTAAAATAATATTCATGTATTTACTAATAATACTTTTCTTATAACTTCAACTAAGGGTATATTAAAATTTTAAAATTTTATGTTATTCTAAATTGTTTTAATGTTACCTGTTCAATAAATATAAATGTATTGTATATCAGTGCTAATTGTAAATTATTTCAAAATATTGATTTACACCTCTATGCTAATAATTACCAGAAATTTATAAATTGCTTGCATTTCTTTTATCATCGCGTTTTACTACCTGTTCAGGCTTTAGGTAAAATTGCACCCAAAAAAATAATGGATATTCCTGTGAAAAAATTAAAAATAAGTGGAAAAATCTTACGTAAGCAAGAGGAATGTGTGTCAGGCATTTGCTTATTTTTGCTAACAAGGGGTGAGGGGGGAGGAGGGGTTAAAATGGCCTAAAAATGTGCTTACGTAATACTTGAACGCCCCCTATTAATAAAACACAAACTATAGTATTGTTAAGGGCAAAGAGCCCTGTGGAAATCTCTCTACTTTATATTAGGGTGAGCCATATTTAAAAAAAACGCATCGTAGAGTTAAATATCGCGTTAGAGCAGAACGTCTGAGTGGCAATATATTGTTTACCGAGGCGATCCCCTTAAGATGTTATAATATGTTATCAATTTTTTAGTAAAACAATACTACACTGAAACTTATTTTTTTAATACTCTCGTAATATTTCACGATAGAGCGCATCGGTGGACACGTGGACTAGATGTCGGCCACTTCTAAACTAGTTAGTCGTTGATGGAGATGTCTGTGACATAATCCATCCTTGAGAACTGAAATTTTTAAATACATTTTTTCCCACTCTTTCTCCATGTGGATTCGAGTATATTCCATCAAAATTCCCCCTTTCCTAATCCATAACCCGATAGATTAAAGACGCAGGTAGTCCAAACGGGTTGAGTAAAAATAGGGTAAAATAAAATAAATAGATAGTTTTTGTTCCTCGCCACATTTTACTACCCGTTCAGGTTATATCCATATATGATATTTACTCCCATGAGGAAGGTTGAGGAAGGAATCATTTTAGAGGTGGTGTAACGGATAGCTGTAGTGACCATTTTGTGAGGGTAGTGAGCGTACCCACCTCTGTAACTGGAATGTGGAGAGAGGGGGTGGGGGCTCACCGGTGCAAATAGCCAGGTAGTAAAGTAGTCTTCTTGTGAGTGAGTTTAGGACTGGTCGTGTTAAACTAGAGTCGTGGACACGGTAAATAAGTATCGTACGTGCATACATTGATGTATAATAGTTGTACCAATGGTTGTACTCTTAAGTGTAAATATACATATACTTTGTAAATAGTAAAATACGCTACAATAATATTCCAGCATTTGCGGTGAAGGAGAGATGTAAACCATTTAGGAAAAATCAGCCTCAAAAGACCCGACTGGGATTTGAACCCGATCTTGGTGTCCACATCAGGCCTGTCTAGCACATGATTCCTTAGAATTTAGATCCTTCGGCCAATATATTTAATTGTACTACAAATTTACAATGATAATATATTGAGTATCTAAAATAGTTTCGGATAAATTATGAAAATTGGAAAATTTTCCTTATGGAAATTACGCTCTAAGTCATTTTTATGACAAGAATTAAAGTTGCCATCTTGTTTAATACGAGTAGTAAATAGTGTCTAAATATAACATTTAATTAAAACCGTCATAGCGTAATTCTAGAAAACTGTTTATTTTAATCTTTTTTGCCCTTCAATAAACTACCCTTAAGTTTAGGGGTTAGATATCTAATTCCAAAAATCCCTCGGGGAACGGGGGTTATTTATGAACACCCCAGATATCAAGTAATAGCTAGATCTGTAAAATAATTTTGGCTCTTGCCCGAGGTACAGACAGACGGCATTGCGTAAACCACTTTTTTGGTTTCAAGGGGTCATTAAACGTAAACGTTTATAAAAATAATGAGTTAACATTTTTTAACGATCACAATACTTTTTCTCCAAGGTGTTGGGAGAAAGTAAAACATGTATTATTGTTTTACTTAACACAGGAACAGTGACCCTTGTATTGTTTTACTCAACACAAGAACAGAGACCCTTGTATTGTTGAATTTAATAGAAGAACAGGGATCCTCGTATTGTTCTACTCAATACAGGAACAGTGACCCTTGTATGGTTTTACTCAACACAAGAACAGAGACCCTTGTATTGTTGTATTTAGTAGAAGAACAGTGATCCTTGTATTGTTGTATTTAATACAGGAACAGTGACCCTTGTATTGTTTTACTCAACACAAGAACAGCGACCCTTGTATTGTTTTATTTAATACAGGAGCAGTGATCGTTGTATTGTTGTATTTAATACAGAAACAGTGATCCTTGTATTGTTTTACTCAATACAGAAACAGTGACCCTTGTATGGTTTTACTCAATACAGGAACAGTGAGTCTTGTATTGTTTTACTCAATACAGGAACAGTGAGTCTTGTATTGTTTTACTCAATACAGGAACAGTGACCCTTGTATTGTTTTACTCAACACAAGAACAGAGACCCTTGTATTGTTGTATTTAATAGAAGAACAGTGATCCTTGTATTGTTTTACTCAATACAGGAACAGTGACCCTTGTATTGTTTTACTCAACACAATAACAGAGACCCTTGTATTGTTGTATTTAATAGAAGAACAGTGATCCTTGCATTGTTGTATTTAATACAGGAACAGTGACCCTTGTATTGTTTTACTCAACACAAGAACAGCGACCCTTGTATTGTTTTATTTAATACAGGAGCAGTGATCGTTGTATTCTTGTATTTAATACAGAAACAGTGACCATTGTATTGTTATACTCAACACAGGATCAGTGACTCTTGTATGGTTTTACTCAATACAGGAACAGCGACCCTTGTATTGTTGTATTTAATAGAAGAACAGTGATCCTTTTATTGTTGTATTTAATACAGGAACAGCAACCCTTGTATTGTTGTATTTAATATAAGAACAGTGATCATTTTATTGTTGTATTTAATACAGGAACAGTGACCCTTGTATGGTTGTATTTAATACAGGAATAGTCACCCTTATATTGTTTTACTCAACACAAGAAAAGGGACCCTTGTATTGTTTTATTTAATACAGGAGCAGTGATCGTTGTATTGTTGTATTTAATACAGGAACAGTGACCCTTGTATTGTTTTACTCAATACACGAACAGTGACCCTTGTATTGTTTTACTCAATACACGGACAGTGACCCTTGTATTTATTTACTCAACACAGGGACAGTGACTCTTGTATTGTTTTACTCAATACACGAACAGCGACCCTTGTATTGTTTTACTATCCTCTCTATCTCTTATCGCTTTTCTATCCACCCCGTAAGTAACATCTGGCGCTGCTCTGGTCATAACGACACCTGCCTGTCAGAAAACAAATTTTCTGGAATATAACATGGAAATAAAAGATACATTAACATAAACCTTGACACACGCTATCCCCCAAACCGTTCGGGTGTTTTTTTTCATAGCCGCTGTTTTTGATCGATAAAAAAAACTATACAGAAAATATGTATTCGTGTATTCATATTTATTATTTTGTTCAAATCGTAGAGAGAACTCATGTGTATGAATGGTTTTTCATTTGTTGAGTTTGTGGAATTTTTCCTTTCATTTATTTTTATTTAAAATAATGTATTTTTATGCATCTTTCTTTACCGTAAACAAGTATTGGTTTTTGTTTATGTTTTTAATTTGTATTGTTTAAGAACTACTGAATAAAGGGATTTTATAAGAATGCTTATAAACTCACTATATAGCCATATAACTAGGTATGTTAATAACAATTTACCTTATAGGAATGTAATATTCAGACTATATAAAACAATAATTTTACCGGTGGTTTTTTATGGCTGTGAAACATGGTTTATTTCATTACACGACGAGATTTTTTTTAGGATGTTCGAATACAAGGTACTTGGAAAGATATTTGATCATGGTCCAGAAAGGGATAAGGATACTGGGGAGTCAAGGAGGTTACCTAATGATGAGTTATATATCCTGTAGTCCTCCTAAGACTTTGTTAATGATCACGGTGGGCAGGACATGCAGTTAAAATGTGAGATTCTGGAACAGTGCTCAGGGTGTTAGTTGGTAGACCAAATGGGAAGACCTAAACACAGATAGGAGGATAAAATTAGAATGGACCTGAAAGATATAGGTTGTAATGAGGTGGAGTAGATATAACTAGCTCACTAAAGGAATATGGTGTAATAAAGTGGGCTGGACAGAACTAGCTCAAGATAGGGGGTGTAATGAGGTGGGCTGGACGGAACTAGCTCAACATATGGGGTGTAATGAGGTGGATTGGACAGAACTTGCTCAATATAGGGGGTGTAATGAGGTGGGCTGGACAGAACTAGCTCAAGATAGGGGGTGTAATGAGGTGGTCTGGACAGAACCAGCTCAAGATAGGGGGTGTAATAAGGTTAGCTGAACAAAACTAGCTCAACATATGGGTGTAATGAGGTGGACTGGACAGAACTTGCTCAACATATGGGGTGTAATGAGTTGGATTGGACAGAACTTGCTCAATATAGGGGGTGTAATGAGGTGGGCTGGACGGAACTAGCTCAAGATAGGTGGTGTAATGAGGTGGGATGGACAGAACTAGCTCAATATAGGTGGTGTTATAAGGTGGGCTGGACAAAATTAGCTCAACATATGGGGTGTAATGAGGTGGATTGGACAGAACTTGCTCAATATAGGGGGTGTAATGAGGTGGATTGGACAGAACTTGCTCAATATAGGGGGTGTAATGAGGTGGAGTGGACAGAACTAGCTCAAGATAGGGGGTTTAATGAGGTGGGCTGGACAGAACTAGCTCAACATAGGAGGTGTAATGAGGTGAGCTGAACAGAACTAGCTCAATAAAGGGGGTGTAATAAGGTTGGCTGAACAAAACTAGCTCAACATATGGGTGTAATGAGGTAGACTGGACATAACTCGCTCAACATAAGGGTGTAATGAGGTGGACTGGACAGAAATAGTTCACTACAGAAATATGATATAATAAGGTGGGCTGAACAGAACTAGCTCAAGATAGGGGGTGTAATAAAGTGGGCTGGACAGAACTAGCTCAAGATAGGTAAACAGTGTAATAAGGTGGGCTGGATAGTACTAGCCCACACAAATGCTATGGTCTAATGAGATAAAATGGATATAAATATCTTAAGACAGGTTTAGGTGGCTTACTTTTGTAAGCGCGGATATGACCTTTCTAGTACCTAGTGCTATAGATAAAGTAAGTATAGCTCTATAACTATAGAACTGGAATGATGGCATTCACATCCGGTCCCATTAATTAATCCCTAGTATAGTGTAGACACCAATTTCCTCCATGATTAATTTTTCCAAACCATCGGAAATCGAATCCGGAATCCTCACTTCAGTTGAAAGTGGGTTTCACAGGGTATATAATATTGTTGTTTAGTATCATTTGTGTACTGCACTTAATACATACCATGTCTTATTACCTTAATATCCGGATAAACGTAAAACTATTTATGCAGATGTATTATTGGAATACGTATTTAAATACAAGACACACATCTAGCTATCCTCTAAGGCCTTACATTGACCTAAATTACTCGTATATCCTACAAACCTGTTAAATTTTAGTAAAAAGAACCAATTATTATATTGAAAATATAATATTACAGTTATTATCTAATCACTGAACTATTTAGTTTATATTATCATATACTTGTATATACTTATATTTAGATCAAATTTATATTATCATACACTAGTACATATGTATATTTAGATCCAATTATCCCTCATTAAAACGGAAAAAAAATGAAGTTTTGGGCATTTTTTCTTTAATTATTTTCATTTAATCATAACAGAGACCATTGAAATTGAGAAAAGAAAAGGAAACTTAGACAAATAATATATTTTCAAGTTATATATATTGTTTACACAATCATTAGGCCTAAGGACTAATTTTAGCAAAAGTATTTAAAAAAGTGTTTCTTTGGTATTTAAAAAAACTTATAATGACTAGGAAATTATTTAATACAACTCAGGAAAAACGTTTTTATTATGTATTAATGTATAAGGAAGATAGAGAAAGAGAAATTGTACGAGAGTGTAAGAGAGAGAGAGAGTGAAGGAGTGAGAGATAATAAGTGTGTTAGAGTGAGTGTGGGAGTGTTAACAAAAAATACACATCTGCAAATAATTTCTCATGAACATCTTTATAAATAAAAAACAAAAAATTATGAAAATATAACTGTGGCTATTTAATATTTGTGTGCTTGTAACTGTTTTCTTTCGATTAATATTCTGTTGCTAAATCCTTTTTGAGTGTGTGTAAGAGATTAAAATAGCGTTAGAACTAAAAGGGCGTTAAGGGCATTAAAGTTACATAAATATTTGGTGTGTACATAATTTTTTTTTATAGGAACGGCCTTTTCTGACAGATAAAAAAAATCAATTTGTTCTACTTTCAATAATGAATACTTCAAATCAGTTATTATATATATATATATATATATTAAACACCTATGAAATAAACACTAACAATGTAGTAAAATGTGTTCAACGTTGGCCACTATTATATTAAGTTTTTTTCTACGAGAATCCTTTCATAGATTTGACTTTACTGGGTCTGGCTAGATGACGTCATATGTAACGTATTAGAAACTTTATAAACTCTTTGATTGAAAGGTGTAGTGGGGATTAGGACCCAACATTTTAACGACAATATTATATGTATTTTTAGTTGCACTTTGACTTGCTTATTTTTTACATTTATTTTAAATATTTATGGCTGAAATGAGATACGTAGAATTGATATGGTATTGCCGTGTCGTCGTGCAGGAATGTGGGAAATCATTGAAGGTAAAAAAAAATCATTAAATACATCCGGGATAATAACCTCTACCTTCCAGTCTCCGAAAAACCAAACAAGATTAGACTGACGTCTTTGACATGCGTCCACCTGTGTGGGCTGGAAAATGGTATGGTGCCCCACATATACTTCCTCTAAAATCAAAGAGAGATAACTTTTATGTGGTGCTACAGTAGCCCCACGGCTTCTTTGGTGCTTACTGACAGCTGACGGCTTTGAAAATTACCAGACCAAATTATGTATCCCTACGCTGAACCAGATGATCCTCAAAAACATGTGTTTAGCAGCTATCACTTCTGACAATCAAAATTTAGGTATTATACCTAAATGTTGACTGTCAAAAGTCAGCTGTGATCTGTCAATCAGCACCAAAAAATCCATGGGACTATTGTACGTACCATTTACTTATATGGATAATTAACGGTCACTTTCTGAACCGACTGATAGTATCAGCACACGAGAATTTCTCTCAACAGGATTGAAAGGACCTAACAAATTTTGCCACAAAGGTATTTTCACATTCTTTCCGTGGCTCTTTTGTATCCCACAATCAACATAAGAACGATGGGCTTACTTACTCTCCGAAGGAAGTTGTGCTACGATTTTTTATAGCTCAAGAAAAATCCTTCGACCCCAATTGCGTTTGAACCCACAAACATCAAATCCTGAGGTGAGCTCTTTACCACAAGACCACCGTGATCGATAAGTTAAATTTAAATTCAAAGCGAATGTATTGTTGTTGAGAACGGACTTGTAAAGCATTGAACCAGATTTTGAGAAGAAAAAAAAAGGTGAAGAGTGGTTTAATAGAAAGGGAAGAAGTTAAGGTTGAGGGGGAAATTCAGGATGGAAACATTCGTAATATTTTAAGATGTTATCCGCGGCTCCTAGAATATATTGGATCATAGAAAGGAGGGGGGGGG